>CM042859.1:6048091-6122210 GCA_023658055.1 Thaleichthys pacificus | reverse complement strand
AGTGCTAAAACAACCCGAGGAGAAAGACGAAAAAGAGAAATTGAGGGAGGAGGAAGAAAAAGAGAAGGAAAGACTAAGAGAGATGGATAAAATACAGTTGGCCAAGTTGTTCGACATGAAAGAGAAAGCTGCAGACGACTATTGGCTCCAAAAAGCATTCGACTTACAAATACATTTGGTCAAAGATAGGGAGAACATTATGAGAGAGGATAAGAAAATGAAAGAGTTAGAGAAGAGATGGGAGGAGGAAGACAAACAACGGAAGGCTTGCCAACAACCCTTCGATGCAGAGGCAAGTAAAGTGTGGGAAGAGAATCTGCGACGGGCAGTCAAGAAGAGAACGGAGAGAAAAGCTGGGAGACTCGTCGAGCTGAAGAGGCAGCAGAACATTCAAAAGGAGCAGAGACAACAAGTAAAAGAGGATGAAATAATACCGAAAATCACAGAAGAGAAGGTTACGGAGGAAAGAGTCTGTGAGGATGAGTCAAAGGAGCCAGAGAAGGAAGGATCAGTGGAGGAGTCAGGGAGGAAAGAGTCAGAGAAGGAAGAGTCAGTGGAGGAGTCAGGGAGGAAAGAATCAGAGAAGGAAGAGTCAGTGGAGGAGTCAGGGAGGAAAGAGTCAGAGAAGGAAGAGTCAGTGGAGTCAGAGAGGAAAGAGACAGAGAAGGAAGAGTCAGTGGAGTCAGAGAGGAAAGAGTCAGAGAAGGAAGAGTCAGTGGAGGAGTCAGGGAGGAAAGAGTCAGAGAAGGAAGAGTCAGTGGAGGAGTCAGAGACAAGTAAGAACATTTTAAAACTAGTCACTTCTCCCAGATCTTGTGATGTGAAAGTATAGTATGTGATCTCTCACACACTCGGAATGTCAACCTGGCAAAGTGCAGGAAAAGTACATTCCATTTCACTATGGCAATTTACCAAAAATGTAAGATGTGTAAGTCATGTTACAATTTCTTCATTAAGAAACAATTGTAGGTTTGATATGAGGATATTCAGTGTACTCTAGACCATGTAGAAATATGTTGTGCTTGTCTCTTGCAAACAGAGAAAAAGAAGGGTGGTTTCTTCAAGAAGATCGCAACGTTTTTCCAAAGAAAAGATCGTAAAAAACGGGAGAAGGTTATGGATAAAAGAGTCTGTGAGGATGAGTCAGAGGAGTCAGAGGGAGAAGAGTCAGAAGGAGAAGAGTCAGAAGGAGAAGAGTCAGAAGAGTCAGAGGAAGGGTCAGAGGAACTGTCAGAGGATGAGTCAGAGGAAGAGTCAGAGACAAGTAAGAACATTATAAAACTAGTCACTTCTCCCAGATCTTGTGATGTGAAAGTATAGTATGTGATCTCCATAACGCTCGGAATGTCAACCTGGCAAAGTGCAGCAAAAGTAGGCACTATGGAAATTTACCAAAAATGTAAGATGCGTAAGTCATGTTAGAATTTCTTCATTAAGAAACCATTGTAGGTTTGATATGTTGATATGTAATTATTATGTGTACTTTAGACCATGTAGAAATATTTTATGGTTGTCTCTTGCAAACAGAGAAAAAGAAGAAAGGTGGTTTCTGGAACAAGATCTTGCACTTCTGGGAAATCAAAGAGGAGACGGAGGAGGAAAGGAGAGCCAAACTTGTTAGCTTTGCAAACTATGTGGATGGCCTCCAAAAGGCCAACAAACAAGATGTAGCCTAACCCAGGGTTACAGGGCACAAATTAATTAAAATGTAAAATAAAATTTATAAAAGATTTATAACAAGTAACAAATAAATAACTATTATCTTCACAAAAGTGATACAAAAGCTTTTATTAATTTATTGAATAAGGAAAATGATGCCAGTGTGGTTTAGTCCCAGTATCATACTGTGGCTCTATGTACAGAAATTATTTGGTGTTTTTATGTTCCACTGTAATAGGCCTTGCTGTGGGTGAATTTGTTTTTTCGGGTTGCAGGCGAGAAAGTTAAGGGTCTCGCTACGGTTGAAGAACTGTAGCTACCCGGCCGTGTCCTTCTCTTTTTTATCCTTCCCTTGTAGTTTGACGAACCGAGGCGATTTTTACAAGCCTAGGTTCCCTCGTCTTAGGCTTTGAGGAAACTGTCAGTAGGCTATTTAATTCATGTTTCATCAAAATATAAGTTATGTTGTGCTGCACTTGAGAGCCTATACGATTTGTATGTCGTGCTGTAAAGTCCGAATGATTGTCTCAAGAAAATAGACGTACTTTGGAGCTGCACTTGAAAAACGATGTTGATGTCGATGTTGTGCTACACTGTCCTATTATCGAAATGAGGGTAATATGTGAATTATGTTGAAGTTGCGACTGCTGTTATGTCACTGTCTGGTAAAAGCGAGAATCCTTCTGTGTATTAATTTGTACGAATCACTTTTAGTAGAACTATTCACTTCTGATTCTTTATTACGTTGTACTTGCTGTTATAGGTATACTTACTAAATGCACTATATGCCAATAAATTGGCATATAATCGTCTGGTAAATGAGTATAGGTAGCTACATTATTTTACAAATGTAGGCTATATAAAAAGGCCCCTGCTCACAGGTCCCTCCTACCAGAATTCAACTTCTATTTCCCTCTCAGTAAACTACTTGCCACACAACTGTTTTGTGTTTACAATCATATCCATTTTATAGATCCTGCTTCCCACAGCCTAGTTTGTGTCTTCTAACTTGCAATGTACAGTGCTTGGTTTTAGTACCTGATAAGCCAAGCCTGGACCTTCCCTTTGTGAATGGCTAGTGAAAAACATCTAATAAATGATGACATTTTGATTGGTTCCATCACATTTATTTTAAACAAAAAACTATAATGATATATTTGTAACCGGGTGGTACAGTTAATATCTTTATGAACACTTTCAGTTGCAATACTTGGGAATGGGATTGCGGGTGGTTTGCAACGGGTAGTGTGGCCGTTTGGCCACAGGGTGGCAGTATTGAGTCGGAGTATATAGTTTTGCGCCAAATGCATCCCGGCCCCTTCTTCCGTTGTTTTACCTATGGACAGCGTTGGCCTTTTTCGTGAAGACGAGGTATATCTCCATTGTTTGTGTTTATAGAGTGGCTTATGGACATATGCTGCCGGTTGTTGCTGTATGGAACAGTTTTATAGCGATACCAGTGAGTATTTGTGTTGGATGGCCGTGTTTGTTTAGGATGCCTGGGGATTTTCGGCGCCAGTCGCCAAACGTGGGTGGTCGTTTGCAATGAGATGTATGGCACCACGCGTTGTGTTTGTGAATCGCAGTGTCGCTTAACAGTGTCTACCTCTTTAGAGATAACGACTCGGGGGAAATAAGTCAGCTGAGAACTTCGGGAAGGGCTTGCCTTAGTTCAAGCTGCTGAAATGTAAGTGTTATTCAATGTGTATAATATGTATTATGAGCCATTTACTGTTTTACGTTATTAAATGACCTGTTGATGTTTATGGTGGCGAAATGTGTATGTAACATGTTATTTTACATTTTCTGTTTAGTCATGCCACTGCCGTATTTTATAAGCTAGTATTTTATAGGCTAGCATACTGTATTTTTCTATTGTAGTGTTTTCTATATAGGTATTTACTTTATTCATTTATTTTATAATTCGGTCTCCTAAAGAGAAATTGAAGTGCAACTGTTGAGCACTTTAAGAATACAGAAAGTCTGTTACATTGAATTATCACACTCTGCCACAATAATTGAAATGTGTTCTATAATAAATTAATGCTACAAAAACCCAGAATTCATTGTGTCCTGTGTGGCAACCAATTCCACGGGCTACATATTTAACAAAAGGTAGAAAAAAAGAAAGAAAGTGATCATTTAAATAAGAGTTTTAACAAGTTTGAGGCTTGATCATGAAAACAGGTCAGGGATGTTTACGGCAGGCAGCACAGACATATTCCTCTCAGTTGGATTTTAGCACAACAGTGATGGAACCTTCTGAGGCAGCTGTCACAGCCAACCTGAGATTTTGGATAAACATTAAGATTAATTTGTGGAATGATAATGAATGATCAAACATTAGGAATGGCAAAAACTGTCACTGTCACCTATAATAACATTACCACTTATACAAAGAAATGCCAATGCTTCATTATAAATGTGTCTAGTAGTGAAAAAAGTATTGTATTCAATACCAGTTGACAAGCTATTACCCAGTTAGTGTCGCCATCCAGATTGTCCACATCCCCGCATAGTTGGGGTGTGTCAGATTTTATAGCCCCAAGATATGGGGGGGGGGGGGGGGGATTTCGGCAGGTATAAAGAACAGTGTTTCCAAAATCCTACTCCCCTTCTAACTTTTACATTTATGCAACTAGTATCAAAAGCTTTTTATGGCACACTCTACAGGGCATGAGGAGCCACCAAAATAATTTGGGGGCTTGTCAAATCTTAAAGTCCCAAGATATGAGGGGGGGAGGATTTCGGCAGGTATGAACTGGGGGACTGGCGGAAATATTTTGGCTATTATTCTGGTGACTGAAGTATTTGTATAACTAAAATTATACCACCCATATAGTTTGCACGATACTGAGATGAAAGCATGAAGTGTTGTATTTCACGAGGTGATGCTTTTGCCAAACTAGCTAGCTCGTAGTGTAGTAAAGAGTCAATCAACAAGTTAACTGTTGCTAATTTACTAGGCTATGTTACGTTGTTTGTGTGGTCGGATTATAACGAATACAAAATAATTCGGATAGATCCAGTCAGTCTAACTTGATTGCTATGCATCGTTTTGTTTTCTCTAACTGGCTTCCATCTCGTAAACCTTCTGAGTTGGCAACGCAGCCCGTGTTCACAAAATAAATTACAATTACGATGCAATTACAATCCTAGTAACACGTTAGACTGACTAGATGCACTTGCATTATTTTGTTATAATCCTACTACACAAACTACGTAACATAGCCTAGTAAATTAGCAACAACTGTTGTTAACCAAATTGAGCTATAGGCGAGACTGGAACATGACTCCCAGACACCTCGACGAAAGGCGATCAAGCAAGCTCATGCTGCTTGGATACCTTCAAACCTTTTTGGTTGGCTTCAATTTATCTGGGAAACTTTTCTGGTGAGTAGATTATTTATACCCACAAAATATACACATACCTGTGGCATGATATTGAGACGAAAGCATGACCTGTGGTTGTTTTCCACTATCTGATGTTTTTGCTAGCTAGCTCGTAGTAAAGGGTATTATTCAGGTAACTAGCGATTACTAACTTGACATGTTTAGTCAAATTAAAGCAAACACAATAATTCAGACATCCATTCTATATTGATGGCTATGTTTTGTGATCTCTTGCTACCATCTACTGTCATTAATTTCCGTGTTGATAGAACATGTATTCCTTATTTATTGTCAGGCCACAGTTCAAGCAAAAATGAGAGGCAAGTGTAATTTGTTTGGAAAATCTGGGCTAGGGCTAGTTGATGGACGACATGTAGAATAAACCAGACTTTATGCTTATTCAATCTAACAACATATTGAAATGACAAGACGGCAATGTATGACTGTAATGTTTCATAGGGTAATGAAACGCACCACTTGTCATACCACTTGATTGCCTGCTGTTGACTGTTTTTTATATATTGAACATCTCCTTTTCTAATTTTACAGGTGAATGTTGGCCTGCACAGGCACCGTTCCAAGAGACATAAAATGACAATGACAGTACATGGCCTTCTCTCAGGTGTCGGGCAAGTACGGTCAGCACAAAGTGACCATTCCTTGCTGAACATCAACGAGACCGTCGAACACCTAATTCCTTGATGTACCAGCAGCATGTTTATTTTTTGCAAAGGCTGAAAGCCCATCTCCCATCCCACACCCTCACCACATTGCATAGAGGGACTATAGAGAGCATCCCGAAGAGCTGCATCACGGCCTGCAGAGGACAGTGAGGACAGCTGAGAAGATAGTCAGGATCTCTCTTCCCTCCCTCACAAACATCTATACCAAACGCTGCATCCCCAAAGCCACACGCATTGTGGACAAACCCATGCACCCCCAGGCTCCTGTACATCACCACTCCACTATTTTTTTTTTTGCATATGGCTGCTACCTCAATAACTGATGTCTACATATGATTTTAGTAGGTTATGTTTACATTCACAGTTTCCCTTGCACTAGCCTACTTGTTTACATTCAGAGTATCCCCACTTATTGGTGTCTTGAGGAATTTGTCACAAATTGGATCTTGTATTCTTGGACCAATCTTTTTTTTTACCTAATTCTACGTTGTTGTAGTTATCTAGGTCCTGGAAGAATGTTGTTTCATTTCATTGTGTACTGTAAGTATATGATGACAATAAATGCAAGTTGACTTGTCATGACAACAGACCCAGAAATCCCAAGCCCTTCATGATCCTGGATGTCCATTGTGAATCCTGTGTAATGGATCATATCCTAAATATAGCCAGTACATCACACAACTCAAACATGCTGTACCTTTTTGCAGATATGTTGACGGAAGCCTTGCCTACCCCTACACAGCATCAAGGTTTTAAATAATTTGTATATATTTTTTATAGCTGTGTGCTGAATGTTTGTGGTAATGATATTCCTTGATATGTAACGTGACAATGACGAGATTGTACCCTTTCCTGGACATGTACCTGAAATGAGTAAAGGGATACTGTGGTAAAAATTAAGAAACGTGTTGGTGTGGGTTTTTTAACTTATTAAAATATTTATTAAAATAACTTAGTACTGTAATTACTGTTCCGATTTTCAAATATTCACACAAGTGAATCCAAAGTGAATGGATATGTTATATTATCGTAGTGTAGCTGTCGACAAGCTAACTTGGCTAATACCGATAATGTAGGCTGCCATGTTTTTTTGTTTTGATCAGTACTCAATGCATTGTGGGTGTCAAAGGGTCAACGAGATAACCTACTCTTCTCACGAGAAAATACTGAGGTGTACGGGGTCAAGTGGTACATCATCAAGGGTCATATCTGTTGCCGGGAACACAAAAAAAATCAAAGATGGCCTCTAGTAGCTCAAAATGAGACGAAAGACAGACGCTTGTCGGATGTTTTGGATGCATATTTGTGAATGTATATATATTATTTCGATCTCTGGTTGTTTATACAATAGTACAATGTTTTGAAAGTGATAGCCAAGTCAAGAAAAACGGATAATATTATGGTTTACTAGGTGATGTGAGTAAAGCGTGAGTTATTTTTGGTTAGCTGTTAGCTAACATTAGCTAAACTAAATTGTCTGAACGTTTTCATATAGATAATAAAGGTAAACTTTCTCCAAATATACAGTGTATGTATATTATTTCGATCACTGGTTGGTTATACAATAGTAAAATGTGTTGAAAGTGATATCCAAGTCAAGACAAACGGATAATATTATGGTTTACTAGGTGATGTGAGTAAAGCGTGAGTTATTTTTGGTTAGCTGTTAGCTCACATTAGCTAAACTAAATTGTCTCAACGTTTTCATATGGATAAGGTTAACTTGTAAAGGTAAGGTAAACACATGTTCATAATATACATGTAGGCTAATTTTGAACTCTCTATTGTGACGTTTTTGAACAAAATTGGACGTTCTAAAGGACGCGTTCCAACACACCGGTGTGTTGGTACGCTTCAGGGACCAGCCAACTCTCAACACACCGGTGTGTTCGTACGCGACAACGCGAACGTTTGCTGATAACACGCCCTCCGATAATTAACGTGAAGTGATCAATAATGGGAGACGAATGTCGGAGCAAAAATGTATGCTTCAAACGACGGGACAGAAGATAACTTGATCGACTACACACAATAAAGGCAAATTGCTTCACACAGTGACAAGTGGTTGTGATTACTTTTGAGGAGATTAGCTCACATTTATGAAGCGCGAACGTTAGCTGCGCTGCTGCGTGCATCGAACACATGACATTCCAGTAACTTCATTCCAGTAGCGGTTAGAACCGAAACTGTACTGTACTGTAGCGAGTGGTACGTGACAGTGGAGCGAGTGGTACGTGACAGTAGCTAGTGGTACATGCCAGTGCCTCCACTGGCACGTGACAGTGGCTAGTGGTACATGCCAGTGCCTCTACTGGCACCTAGTGGTACGTGCCAGTGGAGCTAGTGGTACGTGACAGTAGCTAGTGGTACATGCCAGTGCCTCCGCTGGTACATGACAGTAGCTAGTGGTACGTGACAGCGCCTCCACTGGTACATGACAGTTACTGTTCTGTTGATAGTGGTACCAGAGCCTGTTTAATTAATCGATATTAGACATTCTCTGGTGGTACGCAAGTGTCTCGTGGCAGTTGCATTGGGTGTCTTGCAGCTTTTGTTTACTGTCGTGTAACTGCCCCGCGGCCATTTTAGAATAGGATAACTTTTATTTAAAAAAATAAGTTAAACTGTTCGTGCTAATAGACTCTAAACCATACTTTTGATGTCTCACTACAAGCTCACCATACAAAGTAGTCGATTTAGACATTATATTGCATATAGTGTAATGGTGTGACTATAATGTAAAGCAGACTTGTACACAAGTAATGAATTAGTAACAAATTATTTTACTCAGAGTAACTGAATTTAAGCGTGCACATGAGCCACCGTTGTAGACTCTCCTACGTCTCTAATGCACATCGTTGTGTTATCAGCGCCTCCTAGTGGCGTATATCATTAATTGTAATAACTGAAGTCAATAGCCTACATTTGCATTTCGATACTCTGAGTAAATATAGTTGTTAATAATAGTTCATTATTTTCATATGAAGAATCATGTCAATAAATGACACCCTATGATTGCAAATGTACTTTCTGGGTATTATACATATTGGAAACTACAAACTCTCCTGGATATAATATATCTACTGAAGTTACGTCTTTTTAAAGTCGACCTGTGTCAAAAAGGGATATGGGAGAAAATCCTTTAGTTCGTAATGACGTTGTGAATGTAAATGTCAGTTTAAGTATAGGCTACATGAATAACTTCTCAGCAAGTTATTTCATTGATCAGTTGTGCTGCTGCAGCACTCAAAAGAGCAGGCAAACTAAGCATTTGATTTGACATGGCTTGAAAATCTTGCTAGCTGACATGTCCAAAAACAGGCTACATGACAGTAAACAAAAGCTGCAAGACACCCAATGCAACTGCCACGAGACACTTGAGTACCACTATCAACAGGGAGTCAGATGGCTGAGTGGTGAGGGAGTCGGGCTAGTAATCTGAAGGTTGCCAGTTCGATTCCCAGCCGTGCCAAATGACGTTGTGTCCTTGGGCAAGGCACTTCACCCTACTTGCCTCGGGGGGAATGTCCCTGTACTTACTGTAAGTCGCTCTGGATAAGAGCGTCTGCTAAATGACTAAATGTAAATGTAAATGTAAATGTAAACAGAACAGTAACTGTCATGTACCAGTGGAGGCGCTGTCACGTACCACTAGCTACTGTCATGTACCAGCGGAGGCACTGGCATGTACCACTAGCTACTGTCACGTACCACTAGCTCCACTGGCACGTACCACTAGGTGCCAGTAGAGGCACTGGCACGTACCACTCGCTCCACTGGCATGTACCACTAGCCACTGTCACGTACCACTCGCTCCACTGGCACGTACCACTAGCTACAGTACAGTACAGTTTCGGTTCTAACTGCCTCTCCTTCATTCCATGCTGTGTGTTCAAATGCTTCTTCATATTTGTGGCATTTCCTCCCTTCGACGAAATAGACTTTTTACACGCGTTGTTGTCATTTTGTTGTGTGAAATACAACCAAACTTTAGAACTCTTCTGCCTAGTTGCCATGTTTGCTGCAGTCTGAATAAACTATACAAGTTTGCGCATGTGCAACGGCACAGAGAACCGTTAGCAGAATCGTTAGAATTTGGCTGATGATTCCAAGGAATCGGTTCACTGGGAACCGGTGATACCCATCCCTAGTTGTACCTGGCTTCCTTTGCAGTGGCTTACAGTCTCGCTAAACAAAAAACCAGTGACATGGCAGGCTCGTTGGCTTTGGCTGGATTTGAACTTCTTACGTTGCCCTTGCCAGGACACCAATTTATCCTAGTGAGCTATTCTCAGTGCTGGAAATTACTGTGTTCAGTTACTGTGTAAAAATATAAGCAGTTTTTCAACTGGCAAGCGGTTGTCAGATTTGGCCCAAGTTTAAACAGCTGTAATTCAGTCCTATTTTGACATGTCAATGTGATTGTGGTCTGAAGATAATCTGTGCCAGATTTGGTGAATATTGGAACATTTTGTTGGAGGAATAGGGAAAACGTAAAATGCCGGCCGCATCAATTCATCTGGTGTCAAAAATTAACATGGCTGAGCGGTTAGGGAATCGGGCTAGTAATCTGAAGGTTGCCAGTTCGATTCCCGGCCGTGTCAAAATGACGTTGTGTCCATGGGCACCCTACTTGCCTCGGGGAATGTCCCTGTACTTACTGTAAGTCGCTCTGGATAAGAGCGTCTGCTAAATGACTAAATGTAATGTAATATGTGTCAGACAAGGGATCGCCCCCTAGTGGTTAGATGACACAACGTTTTGTGGTCCTCTTTGGAACAGGGTCCCGAGCACCTGTACCAAGTTTGATGTCAATTCAGCAAATATTTCCTGAGATATGATCTCACTTCCTGTATTGGCGGCTTCATCGCCGACTTTGATCAGCTTTACCGGAAAAACAGTTTTGAAAATCAAAAACCATATGAAAACGTTTGTGAGGCTTGATCTGAAGATAATTGGTGCCAGATTTTTGCTTATTGCAGCGCCACCTAGAGGTGAAATGGCATGACCTATTGGACCTCTTTAGAACAGGGTCCCTAGTCCTTATACCAAATTTGGTGTCAATGCAGTAAAGAGGTGCTGAGATATGACCTCACTTCTTTTATGGTGGCTTGGTTGATGACTTTGATTGGCTGTTCCAGTCAAAAGGTTTAGAAAATCAAAAAAACGTGATGTCTTTTGTGAGGCTTGGTCTGAAGAGGATCTGTGCCAAATTTGGTGAAGATTGGACAACTTTATAGGAGGGGTAGCGAAAAAACTTTATATTCATTCAAAATGGCGGCCACATCAATTTGGCTGGTATCACAAGTTAACGTTTCAGACATGGGATCTACTAAGATATCACAAGACAAAGTAATCACTTAAATAAGACAAACAAATCAACAGTTATTGGTCAACACACAATCCTGCCTATTGTAGTGCCCCCTAGAGGTCAAATGTCACTACCTGTCTCAGACCTCTTAATAAGAGGGTCCTGAGTCCATACACCAAGTTTGGAGTCAATGCATCAAAGATTGACTAAGACATGACCTCACTTCCCTTTTTCCAGATCAGTTGCTCAATTTGATTGGCTGTAACTAACAAACAATTTCGAAAATCAAAAATCCATACGATAACTTTTGTGGGGCTTTGGTCTGAAGATGATCTGTGCCAAATTTGGTGAAGATTGGACAAACTTTATAGGAGAGTTAGCGAAAAAACGTTAGATTCAAAATGGCGGCCATATCAATTCGGCCACATCAATTTGATTGGCTGTAACTAACAAACGATTTAGAAAATCAAGCTTCGCGGCTTGGCCATCAATAATATAATTCACAGCGAGTACAAGAAGTTAAATCAGTTACAACAAGAGGAACAAGTCCCTCAATAAGAGTCATTGTTTTCCTGGAGGAAACTAACATCAGGTCCAGAAAATCATTCCTAGGTCCGTTGTACTGCCGGAAACAAGTGCTTGGACTAGCAGCTGGGTGGAATGCTCAGACAGGTATCTCCTGATCTTCCGGATGTTGTAGAGGTTGAATCTACACGACCAGGAGACTGCAGCAATGTGAGCTGTGAGGGAGAGCTTGTCATCCATGGTAACCCCGAGGTTCCTGGCAGAGGAAGAAGGGGTCACAGTCGCAGATCCCAGGGTGATTGAGAGGTCATGGGAGATGGAGGGCTTGGCCGGGATGATGAGAAGTTCTGTTTTGGCGAGGTTCAGCTGGAGGTGGTGCTTGGTCATCCAGGCGGAGATGTCTGTGAGGCAGGCCTCGATTCTAGCTGAGCTCCCCGGATCAGTCAGGGGGAACGACAGGTACAGCTGCGTGTTGTCAGCGTAGCAGTGGTAGGAGAAGCTATGGGAGGTGATGATTGGCCCAAGTGAGGTGGTGTACAGGGAGAAGAGGAGGGGTCCAAGGACAGAGCCCTGTGGGACACCAGTGGAGAGCTGGTGAGGGCCTGACACTTTGCCTCGCCATGACACCTGGTAGGATCTTCCCGACAGGTAGGATGAGATCCACTGAAGTGCAGTGCCAGAGATGCACATCTCAGAAAGTCTAGCAAGCAGGATCTGATGGTTAACCGTATCAAATGCTGCAGAAAGGTCCAGCAGAATGATGACGGATGATCTTGAGGTCGCTCTGGAAGACTGGAGGGCAGTGGTGACTTACAGGAGGGCAGTTTCTGTGGAGTGGCCAGTCTTGAAGCCCAATTGGTTGGGGTCAAGCAGGTTGTTCTGAGAGAGAAAATTTGACAGTTGGTTAGATACAGCGCGTTCAATTCTTTTTGAAAAGAAGGGTAGCAGTGATACTGGTCTGTAGTTCTGGAGGACGGCAGGGTTAAGGGAGGGTTTTTTGAGTAGAAGGGTAACTCTGGCCTGTTTGAAGGCAGAGGGGATGGTGCTGGAAGTAAGAGAGGAGTTAAGGACATGGAGAAGAAAAGTTATGTCAGTGGGGTGGGACGTGAACTCGTCAATGGGAGGATGTTACAATGGAGGAGAAATGGGAGGGGGATAGGGAGCGGAGGTTGCAACGGAAAGTTACAAGGGGTGGGGAGACAGGAGGAGTTTGGGGGAGAGAGACAGAGAACTGGATAAAGACGTGGTCAGAGATGTGTAGTGGGGTTACAGAGGTTAAGTCAGTGATACAGTTATGTGTCAGGATGAGGTCGAGCTGTTTGCCTGCCTTGTGGGTCGCCAGTGTGTTCAGCAGCGTCAGGTTGAAGGAAGTCAGGAGAGACATGAAGTCGACGGCCTGCGTTCCTTCGAGGTGGATGTTGAAGTCCCCAAGGATTATCAGTGGGGTTCCATCATCTGAGAGGACGCTGAGGAGCATGTCCAGCTCTTCCACAAAGTCGGCTAGCGGTCCTGGTGGGCGATAGAGGACAACTAAGAATGCTTTGATAGGATCAGTTAGCATCACATAATGGTGTTCAAATTATTTGACAGCAGTGATGCTGGTAACGCGTTACTCTAATCTGACCACTTTGTTCAGTAACGAGTAATCTAACTCGTTACTATTTCCAAACCAGTAATCAGATTAAAGTTACTTGTCCAAGCCACTGTGCGTTACTATTTTGTCATTAATAGTAAAATATATATTTGATTTCTTCTTGTGTCTCTGGGAGTCAAGTCATGTAGCCTATGCGACAATTAAGTCATGTTTTCAGCATGAGGGTCACGTCACGTGTATATACATAGACCTACCACTCCCTCCCAGTGACTCTGAGTCGCCACTTTCCTCAAGCCCCTTTGCTCCGGTGCCATCTCGATTTGATTATATGTGACAAATAAGAAAGACAAATAAGATGAATAAACTATTACATGAACAAATGCAACAAACCGCAACTAAATCCATGTTTTTTCTAAAAGTAATGGTTCGCAAATGATCTCAGATTTACTGTACTCGGGGCGTTTTTTATGGTTTGTTTTTTTCCCCAAGCAGGCCTACGACTTCAGTCGTTTTTCCAAGTGCGTTCTTAGGTCAACATTTCAAAAGAAACTCTTGTCTATAAAGAGGAGGAGAGAGAGATGCGCATTTTCGAGTTGGAAATACACAGTGATGCCGGTCTGACCACTTTTTTCAGTAATGAGTAATCTAACGCGTTACTTTTAAAATCAAGTAATCTGTAAAGTAACTAAGTTATTTTTTAAAGGAGTAATCAGTAATCAGATTACTTTTTCAAAGTAACTGTGGCAACACTGGTAGCGGGCTATCCTCGATGCCGCACGCCCATACACACAAACACACATACACGCATGCACCCTATCATGCACCCTATCATGTTTGGTTCACTCAAATCCCCTACGGGCAGCGAGGTGACATTGGATGCACTCTGCAAGGCAGGGAAGGATAAGAGAAGGAATTGGGGAGCTTTAGTTTCAACTCCATGCCTTGAAACCTGTGTTTGTTCCTTCACTTTTCAAGGTAATATAACCTTTTCTTGTGGGTTTTGAACTGCTGCAAATGAATGTGTATGATCTAAAAACAAGCATACTGGTAATGGGGTGTTACATTGTTAAAAGATGTCTGTGTGTGTGTTTAATGATGTTTGTAGATTGTGATTGAACATGGTTTTGGGCCACGGATGGCGGTAGCATGTCTTGACTAATTATGCATTCGGCAGTGAACATGAAATGATTGTGGTAGCCTGTCTTTTATTGTAGCCTGTCTTTTATTGATCTTTAATAAAATGAACTCCATGCCTTGACACCTGTGTTTGAATCAGAATCAGAATGGGATTTATTCACCATGAAAGTTTGCACAGACAAGGAATTTGCTTTGGCAGGAAGGTGCATACAATAAACATATAGGGACCTAAAATTTAAATATGTGGACTATCTATACTAAGGGTACATCAACTAGCAGTACTAAGTGGAATTAGAATTAAATAAAATATACAATAAAATAAAATATAAGTTGCCGTAATTTACAATATAAAAATACAAAAATAGAAATATTACAAAAAATACTAATGTACAAGATACAATTTTGTAATGCAGTGCAAAAAGCAGTGTGTTTTAAGCAGGAAGTCATTAGAGTCAGTGTGGACCCTTGGCCTTGTTGAAGAGGCCAACAGCGGAAGGGAAGAAACTGTTTTTGTGGCGTGAAGTATTGGTCCTGATGGACCGCAGCCTTCTGCCGGAGGGGAGTGACTGAAACAGGGAATGTCCAGGGTGGGAGGAGTCAGACACAATCTTCCTCGCTCGCCTCAGGGTCCTCGAGGTCTCTTCACTTTTCAAGTGTAAGGAACCTGTTTGTGGTGGCCCAAGTTCCCCTAGGCTTGAGGCTGCAGTAATCAGATTACTGTGACTGTGTAGTAACTGGCAACACTGTTGGAAGGGGACATAGAGTGGTGTGGATGTTTATGTGATATGTGGCGAGGGGAGCAAACATGTTCCACCACCTCGCCCGATTGAATGGGTTGAGTGAAAGAACGAGTGCCTGAGGGAGAGAGCAGCTTGAGTTTCAGTGTTCTCTGGGCGGATCCGTGTCTCTGTCAGCTCAAGCCGTGAAGAGAAGCATGGGATGCAAACGCTGGGATGAAGTCTGCCTTGTTCACAGCAGACTAGCAGTTCCAGAGCCCTATAGAAAGAGAGAGAGCAGGTGGAGAAGCACAAGGTCACAGTGTACAGAAAGTTGCTCCACGTAGTGATGATCCGACTGACTGTGGACTGGTGGACTCCATACCGGTCAGCAAGGTCACGCTGTTTTGAACCCAGTGCCAGGTAGTTGAGAAACAAGAACATCTCATCAATGGGCTGCAGGGAACGAGTCTGTTCAAAAGAAATACAATTGACATTATGTTTCTCTCAACTTCTATTAGCCCTGATCCTTGTTAAGTTGTAATTGTATGGTCCATGTAAATAACTACTTACTACAGTATAACTTGGCTCTTTAAAGGTGCCTCTGTGCTTGTGTCACACTGACCATAGATGGCAGCGAGGGCTCTATTAAGGCCCAGAATCTGATCAGTAGGTCATACGATGCAAATCTAAATAAATAAATCTAGATATTAGCATGTAAATCTTGTATCAGTGTATAATATGAAATTACTAGGAAGCATTTCAAATATATGATTTTATTAGCCTTCACCTCGCTCTTGCTCTTTCTCTCTCACACACACACACACACTATATATGTTGCTGTAAAAGTACTACTGAACAATCTGGACCCAAATTTCTGATATGGAAATAATTAGAAAATGGGTCAAAGCAACCCAAGGACAACAGAAGGGGTTAAGGGGAGACACCCCTGTGAATAGAAATAACATATCAACATGACACTACATAAAAGTACCCGTAGTGAAATAACGCAACCCTATGCATACAGTCTGTGGTACTGTGAGCGCACGGCTTCGATGTGTCACATTGGCAACATATGGCTCAAAAAGCTGGCAAAGATACGTAATTCCCTCGGCTGAGAATCTATATCTTTCATAAAGATACTCATCAGGGAATGCCAAAGGGATTTCTCGGTCTCTAAATGTTTCTCAAAATGATTTTAATTCTAAGCATTGCTAGTCTATGTACCTTTAATATAGTTAGATCTCATATGTAATTTTTTAAGATTCCTATATGTTTAATGTATGCACCTAGGCATCTTTCAAGACATGGGAATTCTGCTTTTAGCCAGCTGAGTGAGACTGCGTCCCACGGCGTTATACTGTTTTGACGTTAGCCTCAGAGTCAGACTTGGGTCGCTCACTGGCACAATGTTGTATTTCACTCCATTCTACACCAAAAACGTTTTGTAGATCGGAGCCTGCTGAAGATAGCCAGCATCTTTAACCGAGCCTGTTTCATTCGTCATTTGCCTGAGAAACTGTCTGTGTATCGATAATAAACACTCTGTACTCCCATCGGTTGACTCCCGACTCCTCGATTAGCATCCCGGCTAGGGGTGTTACAATATTGAGGTCTAGCTAAAACGTTACGGAATGTTTTCCTTCTCCTGAGGAGAGACGCTGTCTAACATTTTCGCTATGTAGCCTAACCTAAACCAACTAACTCGACTTTGCACTACGTTACCCATGATCAGAGCCTGTTTAAGGAGAGCCTGCCCACTCCCTATTAAGTAGCCTGGCTCTGCCCTCTTACGTACTTCCGCTCAATTTTGATTTAGCTTCTGTACTAGGTCTGGCCATGAGGTACATAAGTCAGATGTCTCCGGTTGATTTTCTACTGGCGAATCAGCGAACAGAGGGAGTGGCTGAGAACGATGACGTTGATGTCTTGCGCTAGTTTGTGTTGTAGTTCCGTAATGGCGGTGGAGAAAGATGCAAGCGAAGCCATTCGGTCCGTTGTGGCAACACTGCCGAATATCTATAAACTAAAGCCGGAGCAAGAACAAGTTTTGCTGAGTTTTGTTGGTGGCCATGATGTTGTGGCCCTCCTCCCCACGGGGTTCGGGAAAAGTTTGATTTTCCAGCTACAGCAGCTAGCTCTGTTACAGTAGTGATGAAGGAATTGGCTAAGGCGAACGCTAGCGATTGGTTATGGCAGATCAGAGTGGCTCTGGGCAGATTCAATAGTTTCAAACTTCAACAGAGTACCCGCCTACAAGGAAGTCAACGCTTGTCAATGGAGCGAGGCCAGACTCTCTGTACGAGAGTCTGGTTAGGACCAGGCTACCTATTAAGCCCCATTGTACCGAATTTTGTTGCAGTTCCACCAGAGTTCCACTGGGAGTGATCGCGGTCGAGTGCAAAATGAATGGGAGTCTATGGAGCTAAACGGCTAAATTTGTCTCACCTGATGTTTGTTGAGAAATCTCAGATTTGATTGTAGTTTTTGCATGTTCAACATAGATTATAGGTAAAAATTTGAATGAACGAGTACTTAGGTCCTTTCGATTTCTTACAGGGTGAGTCGTTGTTTCCCATAACACGCTAGCATTCTGATAATGAATGCTGATTGGTTAGTGAAGGACTGACTATGACCAGAGATCCCGCTTGATGGCATCCGAAGTGAAATCAGAATGTCAGAGCATTAGCAACATTAGCAACAACATTAGCAAGCCAAAACTCTTTCTAGCATGTGTATTGACAGGGAGAGCCATAGATATATATATATATAAAGACTAGATGTCCTACGGCGGAGTCTAGAACTTCCGCACATGGCAACACAATTTATGGGTGAGCGAGTTGACTGTAGCAAGATGGCCGCCATGTGCGGACGTTTGACTCCGTTGTCCGGCAACGCGGACGAGACATCTACCCTTTATATATATCTATGGGGAGAGCCTAACCTGTCAGCTGTGTTGTCGATACCTCGAGAGAAAAAAGGAAGTGACCAGAGCTTGCCGTAATGCAGTATCTCTGGCCGTACAATGTGTATGACGTCATTGACATTTTAAAAGGCTTTGTAGAACAAAAGGCGACTTTAAAAACAATCTAAAACCCAGCAGTGTGTATTTGTTGGCCTCCCCTTTCGAATTCAACATTCAAATTACTAAACAAAGAATTATATCCTGAGAAAAGTGGATTTTGAGGGGTACAGCTCCATAGACCTCCATTCATTCTGCATTCGACCATTAGCATATGGAACTAGAGTGGAACTGCAGAACCCGGAAGTTTCCCGAGAGTGGGAGTTCTCCCCATATTAGACATTCTCTGCCATGATTCATCGCACACACATGTTGACCAAACAAGCAACGTATTCCAAGACATCTGATGCACCTTATTATTTTTTGCTGGATTTTTACACACAGTAAACACACACCTTAAAACTATGAAATGAACTGAAGTATATGAACTAGTTCAGAATTTAAATGGTTAACTATGAACGTGAACTATTTATGTTTACTTGTATGAACTTAACTTTGAACGAGTTCATGAGAGGTATGAATGTGCACAACACTGTCTGTTTATCAAAGCTTTGAACATTGGGAACACAGCAAATTTTGAGTAGATGCTTTTTGAATAAGTATACCACGCACCTAATACTTTGTGTCCAGAGGGAATTATTTTATAATCACGTCTCACAGCCTCATCTAGATGTTTCAACTAATAAAAATCTTTTTTCTTATTTCAGAGAAACAAGAATGATGAGAATGCCATCTCTTAACCTCAAATTAGTGGGTTTGCTTTTAATTGGAACTTTCGCCTTGGTGCTCATCTTTGGGAAAGAGGCCAACCCTGCAAATGAGCCATCAGATAACATGCAGATAAAGGACACAAAGGAATCAATGCCTGACCAAATAACTACGAAACCAGTCAGGATGCGGTCAGACGCCATCACATGGCCACCTTGTCAGCGTAATGAATCTGCATCCAACGTGGCAGGCTTTTCTTCACTTCCCGGCCACATCCAAGACTTCCTGTATTATCGTCACTGCCGCCACTTCCCCATGCTGCTTGACGTACCTGATAAATGTGGAGGTCCACAGAACTCTGCTGATGTCTTCCTTCTGCTGGTTATTAAGAGCTCGCCTTGGAACTATGACCGCAGGGAGGTTCTACGTAAAACCTGGGCAGAGGAGAGAATCCAGAATGGTGTGTGGGTGCGGAGACTCTTCATCTCAGGAACCACAAGCTCGGGATTTGAGAAGTCAACGCTGAACAACTTACTGCAGCTGGAAAACAAAGAATATCATGACATCTTGCAATGGGACTTCAGTGACACTTTCTTCAATCTAACACTGAAGCAGATTCTGTTTCTCGAGTGGATGGAGAGGAACTGCCCAAATGCTCGCTTCCTGCTCAACGGTGATGATGACATCTTCGCCAACACAGATAACATGGTGGAATACACTCAAAGCCTCAAGGACAATGATGGAAGCAAGCATCTGTTTGCAGGTCATGTCATTTGCGATGTTGGACCCATCAGAAACCGAAAGAACAAGTATTATGTGCCACTTCAGGTACAAGAGTCAGAAACATACCCCCCCTATTGTTCAGGAGGGGGAATTCTCCTGTCAGGCTACACAGCTATGGTCATATACAAAATGTCTCAGTCAATAACCATATTGCCTATTGATGATGCTTACCTGGGGATGTGCCTGCAAAAGGCTGGTCTTGGCGTCAAGTCCCACATCGGTGTTCACTGTGAAGGACTGCACATTCCTTCTAAAAGGCTTGATGCCTATGACCCTTGTTTTTACAAGGAAATCATTTTAGTACACAGATTTGTAGTACATCAGATTTACATCATGTGGCATGCAGTACGTGACCCTAACATGAAATGTGTCGGAAAGACTACAAGACTTTAGACATGTTGATTTCCCAGGCGTCTCTCTTAGTGATGAATGATGAATCTTACCATATGTTTTGTGAGCAATAGAATTAGCATATAGTGGTCAACTTCAATGTAAGATTTGGTGGCTTTGTTCCAGCGTTGAATCTTTTGCACAGGATCAATGCCAGCAAAGGATGACACAAGTGTGACTGCCCTGTTGTCATATCACTTGACAGCGCATATGTTGTGGTTTGGTTGGCTTGTGTTGGTTTACTCGATGTCCTTACCATCATCATCATTATTTGGACAATCAGTGGGTCTCTGATTCTCTTTTTCCACTTCCTCAACATTTTCAACCACCTGCTCATCACTCGAATCACTGGTGTCTGATTCCATGTCAACATCACTTTCTCCATTTTGGATAGCATCAATGACATCATGCATACTGAAGTAAACTCTCCTTGCTGGTGTCATTCTGAAATGGAAATAATAGAGTATGTTCAAGTATAGTACCTAATTCCAATGCAAATTAATTGTATTCATGCAATACATTCCAATGAAGGCACACAATACTGTCTGGCTAGCCTAATGTGCTCTCTACTTAATGACATTTTTACAACTGATATTTCTGTATATTTTATATAAAAATGCATAAGGCCTACTTATTATTTATAAAGATTACATAGATTTAAAAGCATCTTTTTTTTGCTGATAATTTACAACTCAAAAAAAAAGTGTAGAATGAAATAGATGTCTTCTCATTTCCCCTGCAAGAGGCAGCCTCATAGCTGAATCGAAACGAATACATTTGTCAGACCAGTGTAAAAAATGACCTAATCTCTATGACTTAAACGTCCTTTTAAGTTTTTCCCTTCTCGTGATATTTTCAGGCATTTAGCCTACTCATATTGCATTATTTCATTAATAAAGAACCCCCTTTGAAGATTATTCTACGACGTTACCGGCAGTAGAAGATGGAATCGCGATTCAAATAGTACCATCTGCTAACTGAAAATATGCCCCCAAAAACGTAAATAAGCTTGACATTTATTTAGTGGAAAATCGCTCATTCATAAAAAGCTCACTGGCAGCGATCATTGTCAGTAACAACGCAAAATGCGATATAGCCCTATGTGGATAAGCTGCCCCAGTAAATTGTACTACTACAGTACAGTACAGTACAGTACTAGACTACTGCTGTGTTCGTCTTGGTAGCGATTGCGTTGGTTGAATTCGATTTAACGTTCCGTTGTACGGTTTAATTATTTTCATGAACAGATTGACATAGTTTAGGCTGTGGCAATGAAGTTCAGTTTAGTAGTCAGATAGTTTCACCTATTGAAAGACTTTTGATTTAATTAAGGGGAGTGCCGACAGGGGCGTAGCCAGGACATTATTTCTGGGGGGGCCAGCTCTGGCCAGTCTTTTATTTGGGGTGGCACTTGATTGTCAAAAACTACTATTTTAAAACTGTGTGTTGGCATTGAAGACCGCTGCTTCATCGAAACCGAGGGTGAGTTCAAATTTAGTTGCACTGAATTCAATGCTTGCCTGCCTATCCTTGGTCAGTCATTGCACAGTCAGTCAGTCATTGCCCAGCAACAGGGCCGGCGTTTGCTATAGGCGAACTAGGCAGCCGTCTAGGGCGCCATGAAGAGAGGGACGCAAAATTCCGAAGTGCGTCCATTAATGAACCGCCCCGCACCTCCAGCAGAGGGCGCCGAGGCGGGGTGGGGGGGGGGCGTCTCTTCAATTTGCGCTCCCGGGGGGAGAATTTGCGCTCCCGGGGGGGAGAATTACTGTGACAGACAATCCTCTGCCAACTCTACCTGTTGTAAAGAAAGTTGGTGCAACAGAGCTAGAGGTATGGGGGTCTGGTCTCTCTCACTGCTGCTGGCTCTTCCAGTCATACTACTGCTGTTCTAGAAAACTTCCTCAAGTCAGACAAGCCACAAGATTGCAAAAGAGTGACAGAGTTAGGGTTGGGTACATGACACCAGACATATTTAATATATCTAGTTTCTTTGTTCTTTCTACTAGGTGTAAACACTGTGCAGTAATTGTGCACCTGTCTTATTTGATCAGTTTTTATAAATCAGTTTAATGGACTATGGATCATGATTACAATAGCTGACTGGTTTGTAACTTTTTGACAAAATATAAATGTAAATATGATGATTGTTTTGTTTCATATGACTCTCTGTGAAATCTAAATTGAACATATTTGCTTCCAAAGTTATTGTGTGGTGTCTGATATTGTGTAAAGTGCTATTTAGTGGAACGAACGGCTAGTTTACAAGAAGCTGTCCTCATTGTTTGTGTGCACTTGAATAATTTCCTAAATTTCGACAGTATATAGAGGACTAAAACAATTTTCTTGTTGCTATATGGGGGGTAAACATTTTTTTATGGATACTAAAATAATTCTGAAATAATACATTTTTCTCAAAGTATTTTTCCTAAGCAGTAGCTTTGACTATCAAATCTATCTATAACTATGTTGGTTGCACAGTACTGTACCTGGCCATTCACCAGAATTTGAGGAATGATTAACTGCAAGTCATTACATACTTTTTAATAAAACAATTTTTAACTGCTGCCTTTTAAACTATTTTAACCTGAGGGTAAACTGTAATTCTCAGATAAACAACAGCTCTTAAAGATTAAACCACTACGTGACTCTCAGCTCCTTTTAGTTAGTCATTTTCAGACTAACTCTAACTCCCTCTGTTAGATGGTCAGCACCTCACTTTTCATCAATCATTTTCAGCGCTTACACATTCCTGCTACCTGACTGGATAAAGTCATCGGATTAGGTAGGGCTAGGGGTAGGGCTTGGCTGGGGCTTTTTGATGTTCATGTCCCTATAGCGTCAGTCAGCCATCCATCCATCAGGATGAGTTCCCTTCAGGAGGTGACATCCAGGATGGGGGAGCCCAGTGTCACCCCAGGAGGCTCTGCAGAAGTGAGCCACACAGAAGGTAAATCACTCAGACACACACCTGGCTGTAGTCTGATGATTGTTTCAGTGACTAACAGTATAGATATTGTTTGAATTCAACATCGGTAATCAGTGAAAATGAACAGCTCACTTTCGAGTGGTGATGGACATTTATGTTGAGGTTCTCTAATGTTGAACATACAAACAAACATGTGGTCCACCTGCCTAAGTCTGTACTTTCTGCAGGTAGAACGAAAACCATTCCAAAAAGTGATTGATGTCAGCTCAGATGACTCCCATAGGGCAGGGATGAAACCTTTCTCTTTTGTTCGACAGGTAGAGTATCATTCTGTCGGTCTCTCCATCCGTTCGTCTGTTTGTCTAGCTATTTGTCCATCTGTCTTTCTCTCCATCTCTCAAACTGTAGATGGGATGCGCGTGTTCGGGAGTACGTTTGTGGAAGTACTACTGTGTGTGTCTGTGCTGTGTTATATGTGTGTGTACTGTGCTGTGTGTATTATATGTGTATGTGTGTGTGTCATGACCCAGGTCTTGGCTGGGTGTCTGTACCCAGAGCTCCTGCATGGCGACAGTCTTCCTCAAGACGCCAGGAAGAGAGTCTGGGACTTGTTGCGGGGCTGTGATGGAGGCAGCGTGGGTGAGTTGAAAGACTCATTGTTGAAACACCCTGAAACACTCATCCCAGCACCTTGCGTCACCCTCCAACCAATCTATCCCTGTTAATGTAAAGTCCAGGGACAGACCTTTGATTCTTTGCGATGGGGAAGGCTGTACTTTAAAGCGGATGGGTTTCCATGACATGCAATTTTTGCACATCCCATAACCTTTGTATCAACATGATTCGTGAAACAATTGTGAAAGAGACAGTTTGATGCTCCGCTCCTACACAATTCAGACCCTTCCCGTCAGACTTCAGATTTATTCCGATTTGTGAAATCGCCAGGAAGAATGCTGACAACATGAGCAGTGAACCACACTTTACGGCTGCAGAACATTCCGTATGTCCCGAAAATCTTTTTGGTCAATCTGTCTTCTTCGTTGGCAGGTTCTTACTCAGACTCCGCCGGCCTACTTCACGTCCAGCGCAGCGTCGCAGAGTTCATCACCCGTCGAGATGCTGGCGTGCCTTCACACTCCCAGAACATCTTCATCTCTGCTGGCTCTCAGCAAGCCCTGACGGTGAGACCAAGCAGAGATGTATCTCAGTGAAAGCCCAATGCTTTGACACAGTTACACATGCAGACATTTAGACTCATTTTGCTCGTGAGAATCTTGAAGAAACAGCTCATCATCCGTCCATCCGCTCGGCAGGTGGTCCTCAAGCTTCTGGCCAGGGGGGAGGGGGTGTCCCAGACAGGTGTTTTAGCCCCCCAGCCCTGGCCCCACACGCTTCCCATGGTGCTGGATGGGGCGGGGGTCTGCCTGGTGCCCTACCCCCTCCATGAAGAACAGGGCTGGGCCCTGGAGGTGGATCAGCTTCACTGGGTACTCCAACATGCTAGGGGGCGCTGTCACCCCAGAGCAATTTACATCAGCAACCCAGGCGATCCCACAGGTAGGCTACTGTGATATTCTAAATCCATGTCAATTTGTTTTCAACGGAGTACCGTCTTTCATATGATGATGAGGCTGGCTATGACTCTATCTACTGTATTTCCTGTTGACCTACATTGTCCAGTTATTTGCTTTAATACTGTAGGTCATGTGCAGAGCAGACAATCAATAGAGGAAGTGATTACATTTGCTGCTGAAGAAAAACTTTTCCTATTGGTTGACGAGGTAAATGACAATTTCCGAATTGACCCAAATGCACCATTTGGAGCCAGCTTGCATTACTTGCAGTACAAGTTTGCTTTGTGTTCCTTCGCAGTGTCACTGTGTCACACAGTCCTGCATGACTCCACCCCTCTGTCCTCTCTATGCCCTATAGGTGTACCAGGACAGTGTGTATGGGAAGGGCAGAGATTTTGTGTCCTATAAGAGGGTTCTGTTTGAGATGGGCAGACAGTACTCTAAGACGGTCCAGATGGCCTCCTTCCACTCCTTGTCCAAAAGCCTCCTGGGAGAGTGAGTTGGCCGGCCTGCAGTAACCCATTTGTAGGCCAGACATTAAACAGTGTCCAGTGTTTGGAATCTGGGAAATGATTAACTGATGGTGATAACATTTTCAAACAGTTCCTTTCAATGGAATACACAACTGTCTCCACATAAACTCAACCACAGTCAGTAAATCGAATAAATAAAACACTCAAGCTCTGGTAATCCAGGGAAGAACAACTTTCAAATCTGTTGTAATCATTTGTATTGTTGTGATTGTAAGTGTTTGTGTCCGTGTGGTTTCTCCCTGTGTGTAGGTGTGGACTGCGAGCAGGCTACATGGAGCTGGTTAACGTGGACCCAGATGTGATGCTGTTTGCTGAGACACTATTCTGTTGTAGCATCTGCGCCCCGGTTACAGGACAGCTGGCTCTGGAGGTTATGGTCCACCCCCCTGAGCCTGGCGAGCTCTCCTACGGCACGTACAAACAGGTGACGTTGTCACACGCTTGGCAGTTACACCACAAGAAAACATCAATATGAAAGTGTCAAATTGACTTGAAACTGAACTGAACTTGAGTGACACAACTTTGGCTTGTTGCTTTGTTTATTCATGTTTAATATCAAATGTTCAGACTAAACCTCGAAGTAACTTATGACCGAAAAGACTGATTGAACTCTTGTTTTCCACCAAGGAGGTTCTCTCCAATCGGAACACTCTGGCCCAGAATGCTCAACGGGCTTGGGAGTGTCTGATTGGTCTGCCAGGTGTAAGCTGTCAGCCAGTAATGGGAGGTGTCTCTCTGTACCCCAAACTGAGCCCTCCCCCTGCACTGATGGCACAGGCAAAGGTGAGAACAAACACACACACCCTTGCTAGTTTTCCAGCCATGCCCAATGTCATCCCTTTATACCCTGATACATCAATTAGGAAACTGAGCTGCAGATTACTAATGGGGTGACAAAAACACGTCACTGAGTTAAAACGATATTTGTATCCTTTTTTGTGTGTAGGCATTGCAAGTGGAGGTAGATGTGTTGTACAGTCACCTGTTACTGGAGGAGGAGGGTGTGTGCGTAGGAGCAGGGAGTCAACATGGGCAGAGAGAGGGCAGTTATCACCTCAGGTATGAGGTTACTGTGTGTGTGTGTGTGTGTTTTGGTTCCTGTGACAACCTTTGTTTTCCCCACCAAGACTGTGTATCCTGACCCGTCCAGACACGCTGGAGGAGGTCTTGAGCCGCCTGACCTCGTTTCACCTCCGTCTCCTGGACCAAGACTCCCAGCATGCACTGGGGTGACCCTCAACAACAATAGAATGAGACTCCCTTGACTTTACTGTCAAAATGACCTGTAGCTCCTCTAAGGAGAGAGAGAAGGCCCAACAAATCACTTGTATTTGTATTGGGTGATCATGAATTGTACTCGATCATGAAACAATAAACGAGCTGTAACTCTGTGGTTAAACTTTGGAGTATAAATGTGTAACTTTCTCTGTATTATTAACTGTTGAATGAGTCTAGTTTGTTAGCCTCCTGTGGACACAGTGCTGTCCTTCAGGGACATGTCTTAGTCTTGGAACAGGTGGAACTAGGAACATGGACTCCCAGGGGAGGGTGTCCCAGTGTGTACACGACTTGTGAACAGGTCTAAGACCAAATTCTTTCGTGTATGTGAATCTGTTTGTGTGTGGCTGTGTGAGAGAGGGGAGTGTACAGTATTCATAGGGGGAAGATCCCAGAGTGTGTGAGAAGTTTAGGGAGGGGTATAAAAAGATTCTTCCCAAATCTGGGGAGGAAAGATGATGAAATGAGCTCTTTTCCTGCTGCAGGTTAACTGTGGTGAGTAGCTGTTCTCTCCAACTCCACGGCAGGCTTCTTTCACTAGAGCCACTGTCCAAGTACCGTTAGAAAATTCCAGTAGTAGAGTGCAGTAATATTTGTGTGCTTGTGGAATGCCCAGCCAACCAGCCTCTCTCATTCCTACGGCTGGCTAGTGAGAGACATTGCTATCAGGTGGAAACCTTGTACTTCCAAACCTGTTCTTTTTCAGGAGAAAAAGACACAGGGAAACACCAGGCAGGGCAAAACCACCCAAAACAAGGGGGCATGGCTGTGGCCGTGACAGTTTGTAGCAAGCCTAACAGAATGCTGTTTGCTCAGTTATGGTTTACGGAAAACAAGAAACATAAACACAAATATTGATCCACAAACCAAGATCAAGCATTCAAGACGAAGACGCAACCCCTCGACAAATCCCCAACGAGATTCAATCCGTTTGTCTCCGAGCGAACTACTCCCATATTCTCAAGGTGTGTTGTGTGTATTTCAAGAGGTGCATATCCAGCTTATCCGTTTCCAGCTCTCTCCGCAGCACCACAGTAGATCCACAACTGTGGATGTACCTCGGTCGGCCCCTAACTGGGTCATGACTGCTGGCCACTGTGCTTCATGAGTAAACACCCCCAGTGGCACCTCCGTGTCTGATCGTTTCACCGCGGAGTCTGACTGCGGCCTTTGATGTGTGCGTGTGTGGTGTCAGATCTGGTACGTACCGTGTGGCTCTGAGGGAGTATGACCTCACTGCTGAGGAGAATGAGGAGCGGATCAAAGAGGTGGAGAGGATGGCGGTGCACCCCGGCTGGAATGATAACTGTGTGGCCTGCGGGTGAGGAGGACACACGGGGATGGGAGCGTGCACGAACGGACACACAGACACACACACATGCAGGCACACACACACACATGCAGGCACACAGACACACACATACAGACACACACACACACATGCAGGCACACAGACACACATACACACACATGCAGGCACACACACACACCTTGACACACAGACACACATACACACACAGACACACAAACATGCAGGCACACACACACGTAGACACAGAGACACACATACACACACAGACACACAAACATGCAGGCACACACACACGTAGACACAGAGACACACATACACAGACACACGCAAACATGCAGGCACACACACACGTAGACACAGAGACTCACAGACACACACACACACACACATACAGGCACACAAACACGTAGACACACATACACACACAGACACACACACACTGTCGAGGATCTCAGCCTCAATCTCCATGACATTTTTCCACCTGCTTTGCAATTACGTTTTGTTACCACCGGGTGGCAGGATGGGATTTGATTTTGTCAGGAGCATCCTGTTAGTGAGTTGAACCTTGTTTATTTACCAGTCTACTGGAAGGTAGAGATGACTCTATGGTATGAATCTTCTAGAAAAACTCCACAACATATTTTTTATTCATAACCAATAAGGTATTAATCATGTGCCACACTCCCCCCAAAAGGGATTAATTCATCTAACTAGCTAATGTCCCACCTGACAACATTTTAGTCTTTAGTCCCTCTCTATATTGTCTATCTGTATGTATGGTAAGAGAGGGATTTTCTAAGAGGGATATTGCTTTTTACAATGTTTACAATGTCTCTTTTTTTGTCTACGAAGACGTCATTCTTCAGTAATAGTTTTACAGACTCTGAATGAGTCAACACTCCCAGTTGAGTCACTGATATCTGTTTCAGCAGAGTAGTGAACAACAGGGAGAGGCCAGGATGTGTTCCTCTGACTGGTGGGTAGAGGCCAAGTTTAAATGGTAACTGGCCTGCATTTGTACGCTTCACAATTTTTGCCTCTCATTCACCCATTCACACTCTCACTCACACATACCGACGGCGGCGGAGCCGTCATGCAAGGCGCCGGCCTGCCCATCAGGAGCAACTTGGGGTTCAGAGTCTTGCTCAAGGATACTTTGGCACATGGCCTTGTGATTAACAGACAACCCTCTCGACCCCCTGAGCCACAGCCGCCCAAAGTTTATTAGGATGGATACGCTTACCACACGCACACACTCATTCAATCATGCGCGTCAGGCTGAAAAATGCAGAGAGAGAGATTTGAAGGACCTATTACGTCTGTTGTTTTACTCATTGAGAGAATGAATGGGCTTCAGATCACAGGCCATTGGCTCGGCGCTCATTACTGAGGGATGCATTAAGTCCCAGGCCGTAAATAACGCGATGGCTGTCGCACAACAGGGCCCAGCCTGCAGGAGCCAGCATCCATCTTTCATTTCTCCATTTCCCTCTCTCTCTCTCTCTCTCTCTCTCTCTCTTCCTCTCCCTCTCTCCCCCCTCTTTCTCTCTTTTCCTCTCCTTCTCTCTCTCCCCCTCCCTCTCTGTCTCCCCCCTTTCTCTCACACTCTCCTCTATCTCTCTCCCTTTCTCTTCCTCTCCCTTTCTCCCCCCCCCCCTCTCTCTCTCTCTCTCTCTCTCTCTCTCTCACCCTCTTCATCTCTCTCTCTCACCCTCTTCATGGAGTGTGGAGCACAATTTCGCACATGCTCTGTAATTATTCCACCCCTGGTCTCAGCTGGGGAGTGTGTTTCCGAGCGGGGGATCGTTCCTCAAAAGCACATCCCTCCTTCATGCCCCTAGAAGGGGTTTGTGTGAGTGTGTGTGTGTGTGGGGCGGGGGGGGGGCACACATATCCTCAGCGTCACACAACACAAATGCAGAATCAGCATCTTATCAGATGGGGGAAGGGGGGTGCTGACGGAAACACACAATGTGGGCATCTGTGTGTACTGCTCACTGCAAAAGATGGTCTCGGGCAATTCTCAGCAAATTTCACACCGGCGCTTGCTTCCTGGCTAATCCTTTCCTCACTGGACGGAAGAAAATAAGCGGTGGCCATACATCTGAGTGTGTCACCCTGACTTTCAAAGAGATGAACGGAGGATTTGACCAATGTTCTGCTCACATTCCTTGAGCCACGTCGGCAATGTTCAGACCTGTAAGCACAGAGACCATTCCATCCACGAGCTTGGTTCCGGATGGCCCCGTCTCTCTGTCTTCCACAGAAACACGGTCCTCCCTCGGTCTCTTTCTCCATTTACCTCTGGCTTGCTCACGTGGGATACGTACAGTTCCTCAGCACCTTCGTCGACGTGCGAGCCAGTTTGTCCTCCACCTCTCTCTCTCTCTCTCTCTCTCTCTCTCTCTCTCTCTCTCTCTCTCTCTCTCTCTCTCTCCCCCTTCATCATCCAGGCGCCGCCAGCGGCAGCTGCTGAGAGATCCCGGCCCGGTTCTCTCCCTGCCCCCCACCACCTCCAACCCATTTCCTGTGCAGTCCAAGAGAGGAGGGGGGGAAGAAGAAAAAATAAACTCACAAACACCACCGCTGTCCCAGACCGAGACGCTCCCTCGGTGCTAATGGAGGAAACACTTGAACGATCAAAGGCCGGGTCCATTTTGGGAGCAGGGAGAGTGGTGCATCCTCTCCGGCCTGGAGGAGGGCCTGGAGGGATACGCACGGGAGGACACAGGGTGTCGATGGTCTTCAGCTGCTTTCAGTTCGCTCAGTGTGAACGTGTGTGTGTTCGTGTGTGTGTTTGTGTGTGTGTGTGTGCGTGCATGTTATCACGTTGTTGTGATAAAACCCATTTTTGCCGAATTGAAAAAACACACACATACATACCTACTTACAGACATCCTGTGCGTAGATGCATCCATACGTATCCATACACATATGTATATGACGTATATCACATACGTATACAAGCTCGCATAGACCGCACACATGTTCCAATCATTGGATGACTCGTTTGTGAACCGCGATGTAGATCAATCCCGATCAATGTGAAGAGAAGATGGCTTCAAACTGGGCCTGTTTTAGCCACGGCTACCGAAGCCCCCTGTCTGTAATGGTCCGCTGTCACTTTTCATATTCCGCTACCTGCGTCTCTAACGCGGTTAGCGTCAACCTAATCGAATCACCGGCTCCGATTCCCTGCTCCTGCCCGCTGCATGCCTGCAGAGATGAAGACCTCGCTGATTACTGTTCCAATCACCACGGTTACGGTTCCACCGCTGCTCATGGTCTGTACATACACCGTGTAGACATGAGGTGTAGCTGCCCCACAGGACCCAGTGGGGAGACCTGGGTGAGTAGAGGAGGTCCGTCTTGATGTGGGTCAACAGCGCGATAGGAGCGTTTCCTGGATGTGGAGTAATGGCAGCTATCAACAACAATCAAAGGACTCTTCTTGAAAATAAACTCAAGATAACGTTTTTAGGTTAATTGCCATCTTGTGACAATTTATTGTATTATGTAAAAAAAGTGGTTCCTTAACAGAAAAATACAACATCTCCTTTGTGAAACCACGACTGCCTGTGCTTGTGTGAAATTCTATGACAGGCTGATTGAAAGAATAGTTTGACTGAATTCTGTAAAAGAATCGTTTGAATGAATCATCAAGACCTCCTGCCCCCTATACATTACTGAGCTTTTTAAGTGAATCATTTTTGGTTTGTTCTGCCCTACATTGTTACTGTAAGTGACCTTGTCTGTGTGAGATTGATGGGGAAGCGACTTGGAGAGACCAGGAGAGACAAAAAGGCTGAGAGAGACCAGGAGGGAAAGTGAGAGACAGTGAAAGCCTTGGAGAGACAGGGAGTGACAGGAAAGACTATAAGAGACAGGAAAAGACCAGGAGAGACCAGGAGAGACAGGGAGAGCTTGTTCAAGGTGCCATTGCTGGTGGTACGCCCACCATACTTACCCCACCGTTCTCTCTCAGTCTCACTCTCTTTGCCCAAATGTCCCCATTGTGGGACGAATCAAGGTATAGCTTAACTTATCTCTCAGATCCAAGGTTATTCACTGTTACTGTACGTTGTTATTGTCATTTCATGTCTGTCTCTGTCTATGTTCTCTGGCCCCAGTCCCAACAGGGTTTTGTTCTGAACACTAACCAGACACAGTCGTAGACACAGCAGCTGGTGAACACCTTGTCCTGATTTAGCCTTGTTGCTCCCAGGCGCCAGGGCTAGGTCTATACAGTGAGCTCATTACAGCTTGAGACAGGATAATTGCTGGTGTTTTAAATGTCAGACTACATTACCATGGCTACTTAATTTGCTGTGGTGATGTGATATCAGTGTGTATGACATTTCGTTGTTCTTTTATGGTGTACCTTCTTTCTTCATACAGCATAGTACTTTGACTTACCTTCTTGCTGAAGTAATATGTGTTTTCATTTTTTTTCTGTTTTTTTTCTGTGACCTATAAGGCAGAATGGAGGCACAGAATCAGTTGTTTGTTGATCCGTCGTCTTTTTAGAAGTAGCGATGTGAGCAAGTGGCACGCACGGCTCACAGCTTTCTGAGAAGCGATGCCTAATACAACCATGTTGCCATGGATACCCAGCCTGCTCTGACTGGGATGACTACCAGCTCAGCCACCTCATGTACTTCCTATGAAGGACATGAAAAACACACGCAGTGCACTGTACACTTGTTCCCGCAAGCGACGGGCAAACTCACACGTTGCCTCCGTCTCTCTCTCTCTCTCTCTCTCTCTCTCTCTCTCTCTCTCTCTCTCTCTCTCTCTCTCTCTCTCTCTCTCTCTCTCTCTTCCTTGTCTTCTCTCTCTCTCTTTCCCTCTCTGTCACTTTCCCTCCCTCTGTCACTCTCCCCCCCTCTCACTCTTTCTCTCCCCCTCCCTCTGACCGCCTCTTCCTCTCCCCACACTTCTCCCTCCCTCCCTCCCTCCCTCCCTCCCACTCTCTCTCTCCCTCTCTCTGATTATCTCCCCCCCATCTATCCCCATGCCCCCCCCCCGCCCCTCTCTTTCTCTCAATGATTCTCTGACTTGTGTGTAAAAGTCTTTGCCCTCGCTGGTTGGTGCTGGAGGTCGGGGAGCAGCAGGTTGGATGAGCAGCATGGGTGTGACGGAGAGGAGGGCGGAGGAAGGAGCACCTTGGAGAACGGGGGCAGGGGTCATGTTGTCCCCATGTGGTTCTGTGTCTCAGAGACAGCAGATTTGCATTAGTGTCAAGGCTACGGAGAGGGTTTCAAAGGGGGCATTGGAATGTAAATGAGCTGCCCCCCCCCCCTTCCTGCTTCATGCTTATAGATTGTTGTTATTCAGAATGTATATGATTCTCCAGTGGATATCCCACAAAGTGGAGTTGCAACTCCATGCATTTCCCAGAACTTCTATCTGGTGGTTTCTACACTGTAAGAACACAACTACATCTATCGCTCCCATGTCATTGCCTCTCGTTCTTTCCTTCTGCAATGCTATTGGCTAAGCCAATGCATGGCCATCACATGCACTGGGGATGCAAACTCACGTACCATGGTTGGCCAAAGCATGCCTCTCATCCACTCTCAATTAGTTCTCAAGAGACACGTACGAGGGTTCTCCTTACGAGCATGTTCGGGAAACGCACGTAAGAAATAACGATGGTTATTTTGCTCGTAGAGAACCCTCGTAACTACTAAGATTCATTGTGATCGGGAAACGCAGTTTAGTAAGCAGGATTTGATGGCCGCTTTCCTACAATTACATCTTTGGGCATGTATTCTGTAACGAAATACGTTTCGAAGGTATCCCTCCCAACACTGAACCCATCCTCCTAACCCTAACCCAGCCCCCCACCCTGTTCTCTCTCCTCTGAGTGGCTATCCCCCCTTTCCCCTCCTCCACCTCTCCTTCCATCTGCGTGGCTTTGTGTGCTCTCTCTCCTCTGCTGGTGTCTCTTTCACATAAGCTCTCCCTGAGGAGGTTTCAGTCTTTCTACATCTCCACCTCATTTCATTTCCCAGCCAAGGGAATGCAGACTGCGTACGGCTCTTATGCCATTTCTGTGTGTGCGCGTGTGTGTGTGTGCGCGCGCGTGTGTGTGTGAGAGAGAAAGAGACAGAGGGGAGAGACACCCTCCAATTGAACGTGGATGAGAGCGATGTATGGCTGCGGTTCACTGACACTGTAGACTGGTGGAAGAAAAAAAAGAGCTCTAGCTTGTTTACATCCTCTCTTCCTCTCTCCCTCGCTTTCTTTTTCTCTCACACACACACACACACACACACACACACACACACACACACACACACACACACACACACACACATACACACACGCGTGATCTTCCTCCCACACCTTTCCTGTTTCTCACACCAAAACAGCCTCCGACCGCTCTGTCTTTCTGTCTGTCCCGCAGGGCTCTGGGGTGCACTGCTCTCTCCGCCTGCTTCTCACAAACACGCCGCCGGAACCGAGTCTGGTTAAGCCCACCCTTCCACAGTCGAGATGCTCGCACTCCCGCCAACATCGAACGGTAGCATGTCGGTGGCGTCGTTGGTCGAAGTCGCTTTTGCGAGAGGTGTTCGGAAGCGCGCGTGAGCCGACAGCGGACCCGTGTGAACGAGGAAGCGATACTGATGAGCGACGCCACACATCCGACATGGACGCAACACCAAGCTGCACTCACTTCCTCTCAGGATCGTTTCGTCCAACTTCTGCATCATGTGTATTTGTGTCATTGTCCCCTAAATCTCTTAAGGAGAAAGAAAGAAGATTTGGTGACTCTTTACATTCAGGTGCTTGTAATAAGCATAAGTTGGTAATGAGGCCACAGTACGGTAGTAAATCTTTTGAACACATTAATGTTGATAAACATCATATAAGGGCCTTATTATATAGTACGTATATATTAATGACCGCTTCTCTCATCTTATGATAGCCCTAACCCTAGCCCTAGCCCTAGCCCTAGCCCTAGCCCTAGCCCTATTAACCCTTCTGTAGTTTTATTTTCCACACATAAATGTTAATAAGCATATTTCAAGGGCTTTATTACCTATTAATCACTGCTTATGATAAGCACCTTGATAAGTGTTACCTAATCATCTTTCTCAATCAATCAACTCTGCATATTATGTCCCATCTAATTTAGAAACCGGCCACCTGCAACCTGCAAAATAATGAAGCAACCTAGCATTCCCTGTTGGTTTTTTTCTGGTACGAGAGACCATCCACATTTCAGAATACAGTTAGTCTTGAAACGGGGACAGCTCACTCCATCTCAGGTGTCCAATGTTGACCACAGGCTCCTGTAAAAGAGATGAATTATAACTGTCAGCCAGTTAAATATCAGGTGTCAGTTCCTCCGGCCTCAGCCAATCACAGAGTGCGATTACTCTAAAGTTACAGGAAGTGTGACATGTTATTTGTCCTTATAAAACACCACTACCACTGTTTAAGGGCCATTGTTTCATTGCGGGGAGCAGACAAGCTGGTGACTGGCTTATAATTAATTCATACGCCTATTAACAGCAGGCCTAAAGGTCGTTTGCTGGCAGTAGTCTGGTTGTTGTGTTGTCATGCTCTCTCAAAGTAATTATCTCTGTATACAGCCACATGTTCAGGTACCACTTCTGGGCTTGTGATCGATACAGTGTCATAACATATCCAACACTTTGAACCCTGCATAGCACGCCTATTTGGCTTATCCACGGCCACTAAGAAACATGATTATTTCTCTTGGCGTGCGTGCGTGCGCGTGTCTGTGTGTCATTCTGGAACATTCTGTTCTACCCCACTGTGCTCTGATGAGGCAGGTAAGAACCCGGCGCGGAGACCAGGCCGCGGTTGCCATGGCGACGAGTGCGCCGTGTGATGGAGGCGACAGTGCAAGCAAGGTGGCGATAGTGCGGCCCGTGTGTGTGCGTGTGTTAATGCGTGAGTGCGTGCGCGCGTGTGCGAGTTTGCTGGTGTCGAGCAGCAGTGTGGCATTGATCCAACTGAGGGGGGGGGGGGGGGGGGGGTCAGAAACCTGTCACAGTCGACACTTTGTCACAGGTGTGTGGCTCACCGGTCGACCCAAAACGTCAACGTTGCCAGGCGTGGTTCAATTCCTTCGGCTCCTGTGGGAAGCCTTTCAACCTGCTCGTTGTCTCTCAGAGCTGGATGGCTGCACCTCGTTTCTTTATCGCACTCTCCATCGCAGGCTCCACACTCCTCCCACCGTCCTACAAGAGCAGGGAATGGCTTGGGAACAGGAGGATTTTGATTGGCTGTCCAGGTCACGGCTTTGCTTATTACTCGCTACAGCCGAGTGCCTGGTGCAAGGGGTGGATGAGATGTTCCTGTACTGCTGCTGGGGGTGGAGCCCTTCTTTATGGGGCTGCTGTTGGCCTCAACTGGGACATGGAGAGGGTGGTAGTGTGAGGGGGGGGGGGGGGGGGTCCTGTTTCTGGAATCTTTGATGGATGGATTCTTAAAGGGGTCTGTAATTAAACCAGCCAGGCCTCGGCAGAGAAGGGGCCTATGGAGCGATGCTTGATCCATGCTTCAAAAATTGCTTTCCTGCCCCCTCGCTTTCCCCGCACCCCCACCTCCCACACATGCACTCCCTGCCCTCTCCTTCTCCCTTCTTTTTCTCGGCCTCTCTCCCTCCAAATCTCCCTCGGTCCCCGTCGCTTCCAAACTCAATCAGCGCGGGTCAGCCCCAGAGAAACAGCCAGCCATAATTACTGTTCAGCTCAGACACAGAGGGTTTTCCCTTTCTCTTCGATCTCCCTCACTCTTTTTCTCTCGCCCTCTTATTCCCTCCCTCCTTTCACCCTTTACCCTCTCGAAATCCCCTTTTTTTCTCTCTCTCTCTCTCTCTCTCTCTCTCTCTCTCTCTCTCTCTCTCTCTCTCTGTCTTGTTCTCTCTTTACCCCCTCACGCCCCTCCTCATCTCCATCCATTCTTCCCTCAGCTCATCGCTCAACCCCCTCAACGTCGCCTCCGTTAAGCAGTCCTTCTACTGAGACCCTTTTAGATCCTCTCTTTTCCCACACAGTACCGCCCCCCAAACCCCCCCCCCCCCCCCCCACACACACACACGCACCCACACAAACTGTGCTCCACTGTTAATAGTCACCCACACTTTGTTCGGCGCCCACTTGTGTCTAGCAGAGCTGCGAGTCAAACGTTGCATGAACGTGAACAATGACTGTGTGCAAACTTCAGCTCACTCCGAAACAATGTGGCTAAAATTGCCCGCAACCCCGGACCCTGGGATCAATGGGGACCATTCACAGTGGCTCCATGTTGGTCTCTGAGAGGGGTCAAAGCTTGGTAAACTGCCCCCTATGCCCAGTGGGGGAAAGACACAGACAACTCATGTGAGATGGGGGGGGGGAGTGTGTGTGTGTGGGGGGGGGGGGGGATTAGTGGGGTGGTTGTATTAGGGGTGCGGGTGGAGCTGAATCAGTGGATCGGGTCAAGCTCACGCAGAGTGATTGGAATCATTGGCCCAAAGTTGGCCCCCTTTGGAGCAGTCGGCTCTTCCTCTCTGCTCAGCTCGACTGGCGTTTGTCCCCTCAGTCTCTCCCTCCCCTCCCTCCCAAGCATCCATTGCTTTTCTCCAGAGTTAATGTCCTGTGCGAGAGTTGGCCACAGAGGAACACCTGATTAGAAATAATCATCGTCAAGATGCTTTGTCATTGGGTTTGGAGGCATGAAGACGGGAGCGAAAGAGAAAGGAGGGAAAACAAAAGGACAAATATAGAAGTATGGATAACGTAAATGGGAATGTGAGCACAAGAAACGCAATCAGGGAAGCAGCTGGAGCCCCGTGTTTACTGACAAAAAATGAGCCATTATCGCACGCCTTTGTGATTTCTGGGGAAAATACGATTCGACGCATTACGTTTTGTGTGTGCTATGTGTGATTTGTGTGAAATCATAAACGTGTCTCGATGGACGTTTTTACGGCTTTATGGGTATCTAATTGCGTAAGAATGCACGTGCGCGCGCGCGAGCGTGTGTGATGTGCATGTGTTTGCTTACAAGCATGTGTGTTGCTTGCATGCTGACAAGCGTGTGTGTGTGTGTTTTGCTCCACCCTGCTCATTCACCCATCTGCCCTGCTCAATGTGCAAACACAGCATGTGTGCACAGCTCTCCAACAAGAACGAGGACCGTCTATCTGTCCCGTGCTCTCTCTTTCTTTCTCTCTTTCTCTCTCTCTCACTCTCTCTCTTTCTCCATGTCCTGTGCCTGACAAACACATTCCCTTAGTGTGGACAGTCCACCAATCACTGCCAACAGTCAAAATATTTACACAATCTTTCGTAAACACTGCTCTGGTGGGCGGTCTGAATGACACTGCGGAGTGATGCATTGAACCAGCCTTTTAGAAAGGATGGGTATGGATTGTGTGGTTGTGTTCTGTGCGGTTTGTTGTTTAGATTCAAACCAGGGCATCAAGAGTTAGTTAGACTTGGTTCTCTCTCTTCACAGTCTGCCCTATACGTCACCACCTTTCTATTTTCTATAGACCCCTTTCTCTCTTTCTCTCACTTTCTCTCTCTCCCTCCCAATCTCTCTCTTTCCCTCCCTCCCCCTCACCATCTCTCTCCCCATCTCTCTCTCTCCCTCTCCCCATCTCTCTCTCTCTCTCTCTCTCTCTCTCTCTCTCTCTCTCTCTCTCACTCTCTCACTCCTCATCTCTCTCTCCTCATCTCTCTCTCTCCCTCTCTCCCTATCTCTCCCTCCACATATCTCCCTCCTCCTCTTCTCTCCCGGGTGAACAACAGGGATTGCAGGCGTCTGTATGTGATCTGAATTTCAACATCTGTGTCTGCCTGTCTACCGCATTGGCTCCTGGGAAGTCTCTGGACAGAATTATTTTCTTCTTTTTTTTTCTTTCCCGCCGGAACCTCTCGTCACCGTCGCGGCGGCTTCCTCCCCCTCCGACGTCGCGCTGCCTCCGCAATCACAGAGGTGCAGTCAAAGCGAAAGCCAATTACTCTCATCTCCTCAATCACTTCCCCTCAGCAACCCATCAAATATGCAAAGCAAAACATAAAAAAACTTTTTACGAATCCCTCCGGCGAGGCACTATATTCCATGCTCGTAGAGACGCAGAATACAAACATTTCCACGTTTGTGCCGCACACATTCAGAGACTGTTGTCTGCTCTGTTCGTGGCGCACAAATATGGTTGAGTAAGACTCGTCTGCTAGATGTTACTTGTGGATGCGTTTTGAATTGTTGTTCAGCTGTCAAGGGAGTTAAACTGTCAGGCGCTTTCATGGGTAGACATCAGGAATCGCTGCTCATAAAACATTCAAGACTAGCTGTGTTTGTTTGCAGTGTTTTTTCGTGTGGGGAGGGGGTTGGGGTTGGTGAACACGGGTGTGGGTGTGTTTGATGTGAGCATCTCAGCTGTACCTAACCTTCTTACTTTTCACGTTTTCCTTTCCAACGGACTACCCATGGTAACGGTTCACACTTGCCCGTGAGCTGCTCTGTCTAGCCCGAGCAACGCCTGCGCTACGCCATGAGCGGTCCTCACCCGTGGATGGACGAACATGTAGTCAGCCGTCGGGAAGAATAGATTGATTGCCTCCTGTTGTCCTCTGCCACTTTCTCTACTAAGCTAAAACAATAGGCCCTATGTCTCTTTGCGTGGCTTCATTATGTCTTTGTCGGCCATTTTGCAACCGTTTACCATCCATTATTAGAAATGCGTTGGGTTCCTGTGTGTCTCATCCTAGTGAGAATGCCCTCCATGTTGATGTGGCCTGCATGGATGCTGTGTGATAATGGGCTTTGCAGAAGACTAACTGTTCGTAATCTGAGTCTCCACACAGAGAACTGGAGCGATTCCTCGGGCCCTGCCGTGGCCCAGATCGCTCTTTGGTTCTGGTGACTAATTACCCTGTGCCTGCGTGTGTGTGCCAGTCATGAGGTCTGGGGCTGTATGCTACTGCAATTTAAAACAATTAATCTCACAGAGTTATTCCGGAGGTGAATTTATGCAGCGAGAGAACCGTGGCACACACAACGGATTTTAGGGGAAATTTGCATACGTTTCCTTCCACTGTGTTGGAATCCGCATCGAAATAAGAATGCTTGTCGTCAAAACTTGAGGAGAGGAGAGAGAGAAATCAGCGGTATGAGCCTGCAGGCTCGAGTCTAATTGAGATGCATCTCAGAAGAGCTCCTCTCCTCTGCCTGCTCACTCACTGTACCGATACTGTAACCCCTCCAGCTGATCTGCCTCGCCAGACACCAGAGCAGCATGGAGCACAGAGAGCATCCTAGAGCATGTAGAGCACAGAAACCACATAGAACAGCCTAGAGCACATAAAGCATCCCAGAGCACATACAGCTTGTAGAGGACAGAGACCACACAGAGGAGCCTTGGCACATGGAGCAACCTTCTGTGGGCAATTTAGAGCCTTGATCTCTTTCCTATAAAAGAAATAGACAGTCAACTCAAACAGGACCCCATGACATGGGTTGGACGAGTTGTCAAGTGATCCTGAACATGCTTTGTGTGGCCCCTTTATTAAGCGAGGATGTCGCTGAAAGTGGCTGGGGTTGGTGGGGGGGATTCATAATTCACTAAAATCACTTTCACCTTTTAACCTTTTATCCCCTAGGTTTTATTATGTATACTTACAATAATTTGGAAGATTATGCTGAGAAATACATTACCTTATTAAGCTGTCATTTAAATTTTTATGTTATATATGTATGCATGTCTGTATATATATATATATATATATTTTTTTTTTTTACATGTTCAAATAAACTACTACTACTACTACCTTTTATCCCCAGGATGTCTCAGTCTCCCCTCCGTCATGTTCAACAAACAAAACAGCCAACCTTCATTTTATCCCCAGAATCTGTTCACGGACAGCCCAGGCCACTGTGTGTTGCACAGGAAGGAAAGCATTGAATTAGTTCAGCAACAACAATATATCCAGCTAAACGAAGACACGTCCTCTGAACAGAACCAAGGCTGGTGAGTCTGATGAATCCTATATCTATCACGTCGTATCAGTCTCTAGGCAACCTACAGTTTCAGTCGGCCTCCCACAAATAACCTCCTCACTTTCATTATATTCACACAGATGAAATATTAATCATTATAATCACAGGTCCTTCCACTACAGAAACCTAATTAAACCAATGAGGGCTTTGCTATCTTCACAAACAACCTATTAGAGATACTTTGTGGTATGCTTCATGCAGACAAAGATTAAAAGTATTACATTGCAGTGTGATTATGCAATTAAGAATTTCTCGGGATTCAGTAATGAATTTTAATTTGCCTGTCTGAGCATTTTGCTGAAGGGGAAGACTCGGAGGTGGGTTTAACTATACCTTTCCAATAAACACCTAAAGAGAATCCGAAGTCTTGCTTCAGGCTGTTGTTTATTCCCAGTAACACAAACTTCACGTGCACCAACCTGGTATTTACATTGTTTTCTCCATAGTCAGAACGTGAGGTAAGTCTCCTTTAGTCGAAGGACATACTAGCAAATTCCGAGTGACAGGATAGCGAACGCTCAGGACCCCAAGGTCTGGCCACCTGCTCAGCATGTCACCTGTCAGCTGATTCTGTTCGACATCACGCAACGTCACGTGTCAACTCAACATTGTTCAGGTCTTACTCTTCAGCACGTTCCGAATAAAGACCATTCGGTGTGTCACTGAATCTGTGCTGACCTCTCCACCTCTCACAGGTATACTGTAATGATATTGATTGTGTGATCCATACGATAAGGGTAACAAGGCTGGCCTAACAAAGTTACAGTCGAGGGTGATTGAATGAGCTGTGGGCTGAAAATGGACCCAACGCATTCTATACAGTCCATTACCCAATGAGATTTAAGCAAAGATCAAGTCGATACAGTACTGGACAGTGTGAATGCTGTGCAGTATAGATAATTGAACCAGTGGCCATAAAGATTAGGCAGAATTACAATGAACATTGTTACTGAATATGTCACAGATCCACAGTTGCATTGAGGGGGTTCATCTCCATGGCTACTGTATATGTGTGTGTGTATGATTGCATCAGTGTGTTGTCCTGGATGGTGGTGTTTGTATTGATGTTAAGGATGGGAACCAATCAAGAGATTTCTCTGAATGGACCATCCATTCCTTGTAAAGCCAAGAACATTGCTTGAGTTAACCAATGGGCAACAGTCTCCATAGCAACCACAGACGAACCAGCATGGGACCTCCGCCACACACAAAGACACACACATACACACACACATGCACACACGGACACACAACGCTTGCAAACACCTATATACTGTTTATGTAAGTGGTCTCACCAATGAAACTACCATGATACAAGATTATAGTAATGTTATACACTGTGTAAGGATTGGTGAGGCTTGTTTTTATCCCAATGTGTTTCATGAAGTCTATTCATGTGTACCCCCTTTAACAAAGGAAGCGAGCAAAGCCCTTACCCATCATTACTGTAATTGGCTAAAACACAGTTAGATTGGTCTCCACACCTGCAACCAATTTAGCAATAAAAGCGTTCTGGGCTGAAAAAAAACAGGTTACAGGGCTGAGTTACTGTACTACTGCCTCGTGAGGGAATGATCCACCAGAAAATAAACTGTCTCTCATCTTATCTTTTTTCAGACATGGACAGTTATATATACACATATATATGAGATGTTACTAATATCTAGTCTTTCCTTTCCAACAGGTTACCCATGGTAACGGTTCACACTTGCCCGTGAGCTGCTCTGTCAGCCCGAGCAACGCCTGCGCTACACCATGAGCGGTCCTCACCCGTGGATGGACGAACATGTAATCAGACGTCGGGAAGGATAGATTGATTGCCTCCTGTTGTGCCTTTTTTTTGTTGATGTTACTAATATCTAGTCTTGGGTGAAGGTTTGAAAAATGATCTTTTGAGACTTCCTAACAACATGATACAAATATTAAGTGTCATCACCCATCTGTAAAAGTCAAACCAAGTGTGCTAAAGAACAAAAATGTTCCCCTTGGATAACAGAAATTAGGTTTAAATGTCTGGCAGTCTGTAATGTGGAAAGTTCTCAAATGAAGATTTAGAGCGGTCTATGTTGAACAAGTACAAGATTAATCATGTGGAAAGTGCAAATAACGAAACTGCCTTAGCACTTAACGGGGCGATTTTATTGTAAATAACGATTTCACCCCCTAAAGTAGGAGGACTATGCACCAAAAGGGTTATACGTTAGACATATTGCTCCTGGTAAGAATGAAAAGACCCTGAAGTGAAAACTGACACTTTGCACTTTAACCCTAACAGCAAAATTAACAAATAATGAATGTGCACACTCGCACGCACACTAACAGACAGTGTCTTCTCACTCTCGTACAGGCTCTCTTGGTTCAATATGAGAGGCAACTTTAGTGTCCTCACCCCTCCTCTGCCTAGAATTGATTTGATGTAGCACTCATAGAAGAGAACAGGATAATGAGATCACAGCATGCATTTTTCATGGCCTGGATGAAAGTGCATCAGACAGAGCTCCAATTTACATTTCAAATAAAAAACTGCAACCCACATGCCTCCCTGGGAATGTTTTTTTTTTTTCTCATAAAAATGTTATCCTTTAGTGGGCTGTTTTCACAGAGGAAACAATAACCTTCACCAACACAGCACAACAACACAATCCACATCAAAGTGGTTTTAAAAATCCACAGCACTTGGGGTGATGTTCCACATGTGATATTAGCAAAGCAAATAGGAATGAGAAAATGTAAAGCTTGGAAATGAATATTTCATAACCACGTTAGACAGGATAATGCGATTACCATCCAAAGCATCTACAGTGTACTGTAATACTGTATATTACCTAGGTAACAGACTGTATCCACTAGCGGTACAGTATCAAGCCTGTTGCAAAGGTGGGCTGAAGTCATGCTCAGGAGATCCAACCTGAAAGCAGTCATCTGCAGGGCTACCTAAAATAGACCCAGAGCCAATTCCTCGGGCTGACTTTCAAAGTGAGGGGAGACAGTGCAATAACAGTGATTACTATTCGGAAATAGGTCAAATCTTTTGAACCGGGCCACACATGATACAGGAACTTCAGCATGCATATTCAAGGCCACACTTACTGAAGAGTTTTCCTCGTTGCCAAATACTAGCATAATCTCTCGGACGTGTTTATATAAATGGGCGGGTATTGCTCGAAATGGGAAATGCTCTTCTTTGTTTAAAGCGCTTTTCTTCATTTCTGTTAATGGTGCTGGTGCCCATCGGACTTGATCCATTTGCTCTACTGAGATAAGCAATCGTCTCAGATTGAGAATGCTTTTACTGACCTAACTGACTGCGATGATGGATATATTCCACTTTGATAGAGTAGACCATAACTGTTTAAAGCAGGGAAGGCCACCTCCGTTATGGTTACTACAAGCACTATGAATATTATTTATTATTCTTTTCCGCTATCTCACTCTGTGCCCTTGCTCTGTTTCCTGTTGCGGATCACTTCCAAAGTTTTCACGAAGAAGACTTTTCCAAAAACTTGTGTAAGTCAAGTAATTGCTTTCTGGAGGGATTCAGTCAGTCAGGATTACTTCACCCTCCTCCATCATTCTAATTTCTCCTAAACTCCAATTTCCTCTATATAATGCTCCCTTCCTCCCTTCCTCAGATAAACAGGTCAGTACCATCCCTTGTGTTCATTTTCACTGTTACTCCCTGGCATGCATGACAGACTCGAGTTATAAATCGATTCTGGGGATTTTAATTCGTTTTCTGTTTTCCTGTGCTTATTCTGACTAGCTGGCTGTTGGACCATTTCTCCTTTACTGTATACTGTACATACAGTCTCTTACACACTACATCTTGTAGCAGTGTAGGGAATACTTGCAACAGCATGAGAGGGGGCCTGCAGAAGAAGAAAATGGGGTAGACAGCCTGTCTGTCATCCTCTGTTCTCCCCCTCATCCGCGGGACAGATCCCTATCCCTAGCTGTCAGCAAGCCGATCACACAAGTAGCGCCTGTTAAATCCCCGCGGCAGAAAAGAACGGCGTGTTGTGACAAACAGAGAAGATGTAGTCTGCCGTGACCCGACGCCTCGTTTGTCACCCCCGCCTGCCGAATCACTCAGAGATGTGGGGTGTAATGGGTCTGCTTCATGTTTTATTCATCCGCCGAGGAGTTGTTTAGCTCCGCGATTGGAGTGAAAAGGTTTTGCACCATCCTTTTCTCCGTCTCTTCAGAGATGTTCTATATATCCTACCAGGGGCGATTCTAGGATCAGACCTTTAGGGGGGCTCAGCCCCCAATGAGAATGTGACATGGATACAGTGCCTTGCAAAAGTGTGAAACCCCTTGCTAATAATTCAATAATTTCACCGGATAACAATTAATAAATTTATTTATTATTATGCAATGTATTTGTAAATGTATTTATTATTATGCAATGTATTTATTATTCTTCGTGAACTACCAGCATCAAATGAAACGATAATTGTCATGCCCTCTACCTCTGCCCCCTAGCGGCGGTTTTGTTTGTTTCTGTGTCTCACCAGCCTCCTGTTGATCCTGGCCCAACCCCAGGTCTCCCTCCACACCAGCGTGAGCCCCGTGTCCCAGTGCCTGAACACTACAACGGTGACCTAGGATCCTGCCGTGCATTCCTGGCTCAGTGTTCGGTGGTGTTCGAACAGCAGCCCACTACCTATGCCACTGACAGGTCCAGGATTGAATACCTGCTTGGCTCGCTAAAAGGAGACACACTCGCTTGGGCCTCTGCCCTATGGGAGAGACAAGGGGAGGTCTGCTTCTCATACGATGACTTCACCGGGGAGATGCGCAAGGTGTTTGACCACCCAGTACGTGGCAACTGGGTGCCACGTACTGGGTGGCACCCAGTACGTGTCCCTCCGCCAGGGCTTTGGCAGTGTGGCAACGCTAGCCATCGAGTTCCGGACCCTTGCCGCAGAAAGCGGCTGGAACGACGAGGCACTACAAGGTGCTTTTCAGAACGCGTTGTGCGAGTCTGTCAAGGACGAGTTCGCCTTCTGCGACGAGCCTGCAAACCTGGACCAGCTCATCGCTCTTGCCATTCGTTTGGACAACCGTCTTCGTGAACGCCGTGGGGAGAGGTCCTCTCGTCCCCAGTCAGGATACACCTGTGCGCCCCCTGTTCGGGGTTCCCCGCCGAGGGCCGCTGAGCTCCCACAAGCACGCCGGCCCAGTCCTGAGGCGCCCGAACCAATGCAGGTTGGTCGTGCGCGCCTGACGCCGGAGGAAAGAGCCAGACGGATGTCCTCGAGGGCATGTATGTACTGTGGTCAGCCTGGCCATTTTGTTTCCACCTGCCCTCTCTGCCCGGGGAACGGGCAGGCCTGTTAGTAGACAGGGAGCTGCTCACGGGTCACGCTGCCTTGTCTGCTCCCCCTCGTCCCATACTCGAAGCCACCCTCTGGTGGCGCACCAAGGCCTTGCCTCTTCATGCACTCATCGACTCCGGTGCAGATGAAAGCTTCATTGATCAAGGGATTGTTTGCCAACTGGGAATTGAGACCATGCCCCTGAACACTCCTATCGACGCCAAGGGACTGAATGGTTCACTCATCGCTCGAGTGACACACAAGACCGTTCCTCTGAGCCTGCTGTTATCTGGTAACCATCGGGAATCGCCTCCACGTCATGGACTGTCCCTTCACACAGCTGGTGCTAGGTCATCCCTGGCTACAGAGCCATAACCCTCACATTGACTGGATCATAGGGAAGGTCGTGTCCTGGGGCACTCACTGCTACTCTCACTGTCTCCGGTCTGCCATTGCCCCTGCTCCTGGCCCCCTCCAAGACCCCACTCCCCAAAGAGCCCCCTGACTTGTCCTCTGTCCCTGTGGTTTACCATGACCTAGCCCCTGTCTTCAGTAAGCAGCCCGCCCTGTCCTTGCCTCCCCACCGCCCTTACGACTGTGCCATAGACCTCCTACCCGGTTCTCCCTACCCCAGCAGTCGGATGTATAACCTCTCCCGCACCGAGCAGGTCACCATGGAGGAGTACATCCAGGACTCACTGGCTGCTGGCCTTATCCGTCCGTCTTCTTCACCCCTGGTTGCAGGGTTTTTTTGGGGGGAGGAAGAAGGATGGAACCCTGCGCCCCTGTATCGACTACCGGGGTCTCAACAACAACACGGTGAAGAACAAGTACCCACTACCCCTCATAAGCTCCGCATTCATCCCCCTTCATGGGGCTTCCATATTCACCAAACTGGATCTACGAAAAGCCTATCACCTGACATCATAGCCGAGGATCAAGTGAAGATGGATCCCGCCAAGGTCTCTGCAGTAGCAGAATGGCTCCCGACAACCTGAAACGGTTACAGCGCTTCCTGGGCTTCGCCAACTTTTATCGCCGTTTCATCCGCAACTACAGCCACATTGCGGCCCCGCTCACAGCCCTCACCTCCACATCCACGCCGTTCTCTTGGACTCCACAAGCCGAGGCTGCTTTCCAAAGGTTGAAGAGTTTTTTCGTATCCGCCCCAGTCCTGACTCAGCCGGACCCGGAGCTCCAGTTCGTTGTTGAAGTTGATGCCTCTGACACAGGGGTAGAGGCTGTGCTCTCCCAACGGTCTCTTGCAGACCAGAAATGACACCACAGTTCATATCACAGGTGTGGCGGCCTTTCTTCTTCGCCCTAGGGGCCACCGTCAGTCTCTCCTCCGGTTACCACCCACAAACCAATGGCCAATCAGAGAGAGCCAACCAAGAGATGGAGGCCGCACTTCTAAGTCTTGTTTCAGACCGCCCCTCAACCTTGATTGGTTGAGTACGCACACAACACCCTCACCAGCGCCTCTACTTGCTTCTCCCCCTTTCAATGCTCCCTCGGTTACCAACCCCCCCTATTTCCATGCCAGGAGGCTGACTTAACAGTGACCTCTGTACAAGCTCATATGCGGCGCTGCTGGCACACCTGGCCAACAGACGCCACGTCTCAGCACCTCAATACGCCCCCGGGTGGAAGGTTTGGCCGTCTGCTAAAGAGCTCCCACTCAGAGTGGAATCCAAGAAGCTTGCCCCCCCGTCTTGTTGGACCCTTTGAGATCGAATCAGTTGTTAACCCTCGTGCTGTCCGTCTGAAGCTCCCTGCCTCCCTTCGGGTGCACCCCACCTTCCATGTGTCCCTGCTCAAGCCTGTCTCTGACAGTCCTCTGTCTCCGCCTGCACCTGCTCCGCCTCCCCCCCCCCCCCCCCCCGAATCATTGACGATCACCCCGCCTACACGGTCCTGCGGTTGCTGGATGTCCGTGGCCGTGGTCGCGGGGTCCAGTACCTCGTGGATCGGGAGGGCTATGGTCCGGAGGAACAGTCCTGGATTCCTAGGCGCCAGATTATCGATCCGTCACTCATTCGTGACTTTCGCCGTGCTCACCCGTCCTTGAGCACCCCTAGGGTGCTGAAATCGCCACTGTCGTCTACTACCCCCGTTTGTCGTTTGACCGTTTCTCCCGCGCTTGTTTCTCTTTATTGTCACGGGTGCGTGCACAAACACACACCGTTGTGTTCACACTTCTGCCTGTCTGTCTCTCTTTCTGCAGGGTAACAACCTGTCAAAACAAATATCAACAACTGTTCGAACCTCCATACTGACTCCCCAGACAACTGTGAACCGAGTGGAAATGGAGACAGGAACCAAAGGCGAAAAAACTCAAACTAAAATAAACGTTTAACAGAAAAGTGAGAGCGACGATTGTTAATGGTGTGGTGGAGTTTGGCAGAAGAAACATGTTTGATGGTTTTACAGAGGGAAAATACCTCTAGACGTATAATCGTGTTTATATCCCTGGTGGCTATTCCTTCGATGAGCTTTGTGTACACCAGATCATGGGTTTGAATCCCGCTCAGCCCCAGATTGTAAGGGTCCCTCCTGTAATGGGGAGTCAGGTGGCTGAGCGGTTAGGGAGTCGGGCTAGTAATCTGAAGGTTACCGGTTTGATTCCCGGCTGTGCCAAATTACGTTGTGTCCTTGGGCAAGGCACTTCACCCTACTTGCCTCGGGGGGAATGTCCCTGTACTTACTGTAAGTCGCTCTGGATTAGAGCGTCTGCTAAATGACTAAATGTAAAAAAATAAAAATAATGCTAAGAGCAGTGCGTGCATTGGAGTGGATATGAGTCCTACTCATATGACCTGCAGTTTGGAACTGCACATAAAAAATGAGTGCTAATGTTCTCCCTGTATTACATAAGGGAAGAGTTAGTTCAGTGGATATTTAGGTATTGGAGCTGCAGTGTTGTCGTCAACCTCTGTACATAAGCCATCCTCCCCACAGGACCCCCAGATTGTCAAACCCCCGGAAGGCAAGATTGTCGGCCAAGTCAACACACCCTTTCTGGATGTCTCCAAACCGAGACAGGAAGGATGGGAATGGAAAGACTAAAGATGACGGGCAAGGCTAAAAAAGAAAGGAGAGCAGGATGATACTTCCTCTTCTTGTCGTAATACATGTCAATGTGTGTGTGTGTTCCTGAACCGCTCAGATTCATCTTGCGGCTGCAACGAGTCCTGTCATGTTGCTTGGCAGCTCCATGTCTCCATGGTGATGGTGGAGTGGTGTCTTGTCTGAGAACCCTTGTGGAGATCTCCATTGAGCTGGAGGAGAGGGATGAGAGGGTGAATCACTCGCTCTTGAAAAACAAGACAAATAAAAAGAGGAGGGCACGCTGCAGAAAAGAAGAAAGAATGAAAGAAAAAGGAAGAAAGAAAGAAAGACAGAGAGAAAGAAATCTGAGAACCTCAACCCAACACATTTGCCGATGAAAGACGACAGTATCTCACTTCTTCCCTTAATGATTTTCTGTTCTGTTGTTGGCTTACTGATGCTGGTTTCACACTCTTGGAGGTGGAGGTGTCGCCCAGCCAAGGAGGTAAGCACCCCCTCCCACCTCTCTGTGAGGAGAAACAGGAAGCACTCTGCGATGAAACTGCTGTCTGGGGCCCTTCAACCCCTCCTCAAACCAACCCAACCTCCAAACCACATCCCTTGATGGGATCACTTTAGAAACACTTGTTTAACTTGTTGTTGTCTTTACAACAATCGACCAGTCAATCAACAATTGCCTACGACGTTCAATAGAATCAATGTTTGGACAAAGGAAATCCTATACAGCACTCTGCAGCAAATGCCCTGCCACATTAATTATATTGCCATGGAAACTGTGCTGTTGACAGAATAATACTTGAAATACTTGTAACATCCCAGTTACAGAGTTCTTTTTTCATAGGGGGAAGAAGAAAAATTAATATTCCTTAAAAGAGAAAGACGGAGAAAGTGGATCTTCTGGCCTTCAGAGCCTCTTTCTCAATGTTTGAAACAAAGACCAGACCTCCATAAATCATTCGGTGTTATGAGAGCGCCCGTCCTCTCTCTCTCCATCTCCTCTCTCGCTCTTTCTCTCTTTCCAACCCCCTTCACCATCTCCTCCTCTCTCTTACTTTTCACGGCCTTGCTCTCAGGTAGAACTCTGTTGCCATGGTGATTTCAATCGCCGTTATTGCCACAGCACTACCATTGTCGGTGGGGAGGAAAAGCGGGTTATATTTACATTCCGGCGCATTCTCTGTCGCCATCTCTGCCATCGTTTATCACCCTGCTAGCGCCAGTGCCACTCTCCTCAACCCCACCCTCGCCCCCTCGTCCTCCCACCGAGTCCGGCCCCTCCCCAGGCTCTCATCCAAACACTATGTGAAACAACCCACAGGCTAGCATGGGGTCTGCTGTGAATAGTGAGCCCTTAACATGGAAGCCTCTTTCTGTCTTTGTGGTGGACAATGAGAGAAACTGAGAGAAACTGAGAGCAACGGATGGGGTGGGACCTGATCCTCAATTCTCTAGCTCTGAATCGTCCAGTGTGCAACATGGTTGGCAAAAGTTAGACTCTCAGGGCCTCATGACGTACATTTGCCAATGTAGCGTTATTAGCGCCATGGCCAACCCGCAGCTTGCGCACGCTGTGATACTTCAGTTTAAGTTGTATTTACGAAACCTGCAGTTCATCGGGTAATCAGCGCATTTCTCCGCCCACTATACCGTAAATTGCGAGCATTTAAACGCGCAATTGAATGGGCCTCCTTCTCTCTTTCTATCATGGATCAGCCACCAAAGTCAAAACAGCGAAAACAAAGATTTAGTGATAACGAAATGTATGTACTTGTTCATGAGGTAACAGCGAATTTAAATATTATACTAGGCCGGACACAAAAAAATGCAATCTGGACCGAGATTACAAATTCCAGTAACTGTAGTATTGCATGGCTGCTAAATCTGTAACACGTAATGATTCTGTGTTCACTCAACTGAAAAAGTGTGATCCTTGTGGCAAAAATCCTTTCAGATTGTCTCCTCGGCCTATGTCTTCGTCTTGCTCGGATTACTGCTGTCATTTCACCAGGAGGCATATGCGAGGGAACCCGCGTGCATCCAGGTTTACACCAGGAGGTGCAGAATTTTCACCGCAAAATAGATGTGCACTTTCACGGGCGGTTTTTGTACATACCGCGGAATACATAATTAGGTGCACTTTACGCATCCCCTCCCATCTCTTTATGGGAAACTCCCACTTTCCCCATGACCCTCCCGTGAATGCATATGCATGACACGGAAAAGCGCAATTTTCAGTTCCCGTGACAGGCAGTCTGCGCTTTTACCTCAGTGCGGCATGTTTGTACATACCTCGCCATGCTTTTACGCGCACTTTGCGAAACAAATACGCCTGAAGTGGGCGCAAAAGCTTTAGTACACGAGGCCCTCTGTGTCAGTGATAATGGGAGTCTCTCTGTTGATTTAACAGTGAATCTGTGTGTTCGCAGGGCAGTTTCTCCTGGCAGGAACACCCATCCTCTGCTCTACATGATGTATGTGAATGGTTTTATAGTCAAACACCAAATTAAAAATTATTTATAGTCATGAGTCGTTAGGGACCTCAACGCTGCCTATGACAGACTGGTAGAGTGAGACTTCCTCTCTCTCTTCATCATAGCCCCCCCCCGCTTCTCTATTCACAACCACATCCTGACCCCCACCTTCATTCCCGCCCCCTAATCACCCAAGCATCTGCGACCCCACTGCACCCCCCCCCCCCACATTGATACAATCCAGTTGTTATGGTTACCCGTCCACTGCATATTATTCCCCTTGTTCAGGTTTTCAAAAGAAGATCAATTAGTGATGATGTCACTGCCTGCAAGGACCGCTCAAAGCCTGAGCATGTGTCACCGCGGAGGAGCCTGTCAGTGGAAGCTCTTGGGATATATTTGGAGACCTTCAAATGAAGCTAGGGCTGTTACATGTTTGTCAGTGTGTGTGTGTGTGTGAGTGTGTGTGAGAGAGAGAGTCAGGTGGCTGAGCGGTTAGGGAATCGGGCTAGTAATCTGAAGGTTGCCAGTTCGATTCCCGGCCATGTCAAATGATGTTGTGTCCTTGGGCAAGGCACTTCACCCTACTTGCCTCGGGGGGAATGTCCCTGTACTTACTGTAAGTCGCTCTGGATAAGAGCGTCTGCTAAATGACAAAAAAAAAAAAAAGAGAGAGAGAGAGAGAGGTAAAGCGAGTGTGTGTATTTTACATTTGTTTAGGAGTATGTAGGATGTATGTGTGTGTGAGAAAGAGACGGACAAAGAAAGTCCGAGAAAGCATACATGTGTGGGTGCACGTTTGTGTGTGTGTGTGCGTATGGATCCTAGTTACTTGCCTCAGCTAAAGCCTCTCTCCCTGTTATAGTGGAATATTCAAGCATGCTGGAGGTGCCTGAGTCATTGCAATCTGTGTGGGAGAGATGTCAGGATGGAGAGGGAGAAAGAGAGAGAGAAATGTGGTTTTGATGGATGTCTGTGCAGATGCCAAAGTTATTGAGGACAAAACAATACATTGTTTGTTTGCAAATCCCCACTAGCTGTCTGTTTCAAACCTCACTACAAGGCATAGACTAAGTCTGCGTTGACAGGAAAGATTCCAATTTGAGAGACGCTTGGTTTTTGAAAGCAATATACAGTAAGTATTGAATCCCCAAATCCCCTCTTAACCCTAAAAAACCCTAAAAAGTCCAAACATGATACATACAGCTATAACTTGAGTTGAAAGAGCTCTATTTAAAAAGTTCTATACAGATTTTCTTTAAATGGGTTCGTCTATTTTTACGAATGGTTCGACATATGGAGTCTGGTCAAAGTATGGAGGCTGCCCTATTTTATTCCAAAAGTCTTCTTTTGGCATTGGCAACACTGATCTCTCATATCCTCCCACCTGGTTCATCTGAGGCAGTAGAGGCTGGTTCCTCTGAGGCAGTAGAGGCTGGGGTTGTGTATGACTTCTCGAAGACATCAGCTGGTCCTTGTTTTCCCCTCTCCAGCAGAGAAATCGAGTGCTCACGTCCATCAGACGGAACATATTTTTAGACACACTTTTCTACAGCTCTGTTCTTCCTCCCACGTTTGTGCGTCATCACAATTGACACTTAAACGATTATCCCTGTAAAGGTCACTGAGATTTGGGTTTCAGAAATCCCAATGAAATATCAGACATGGGATTGAGTGTAAAGGGTGTGTGCATATATTAATGAATGGGGTGCATAAGTTGATTGTACTTTCTCGTGGTTCTACTTGCAAAGTAGTTAAATAGTAGTTCAAATTTACTGCAGGGAATATAACATTTTTGTGGCTTATTTAAGTGAATCATACAATCAGTCAGAAACATGCTGGTAACTATGAGACACCAATCACATTTGTTTTCAATTCAAGATGCATTGCAGGCAAATGCTATGACTGGTGCTGTCCATGGTGCTGGTTATGAACTTTTTTTGATCCTGACATATACAAATCCTCAAATGATGAATGAAATGCTTAAATGATCAATTAAATGCTCAAAATAAAATTCAATACCACATTTAATATGCGTAATGCCTGTATTTGCCCATCAATTAGCAAATACTGCAAATCACATTTGATGTTTTATGTAGTGCAACAGTAGCCTAGCTCTGCCCTCCTACGTACTTCCGCTCAATTTTTATTTGGCTTCTGTACTAGGTCTGGGATTTCAGCATATTAGTCGGATTTTTCAAATCAACTTTTTGTAGGTCCAATCAGCGAACAGAGGGAGTGGCTGAGAACGATGATGTTGATGTTGTGCGCTAGTTTGAGTTGTAGTTCAGTAATGGCGGCGGAGAAAGATGCAAGCGAAGCCATTCGGTCCATTGAGTCAACGCTGCCGAATATCGAAAAGTTAAAGCCGGAGCAAGAACAATCTTTGCAGAGTTTTGTTGGTGGCCATGATGTTGTGGCCCTCCTCCCCACAGGGTTTGGGAAAAGTTTCATTTTCCAGCTAGCTCCGTTAGTGGGGAAGGAGTTGGCTAAGGAGAACGCTAGCGATTGGTTATGGCAGATCCAGAGTGGCTCTGGGCAGATCCAATAGTTTTAAACTTACCCGCCTTCAAGGAAGTTAATGCTTGACAATGGAGCGATCCCACACTCTCTGTACAAATGAAATGTACGAGAGTCTGGTTAGGACCAGGCTAGTGCAACAGTGGCATATTTAAAAATGTGAATCCAATGCTACATTTTAAATCAAATGTTCAAATTACAATTCACTTTTGTAATCTTTGCAATTTAGTTTCCTTGTTGGGGTAGCATAAATTGCAACAAGAACCATTTTTGTCAGTTGTGTTTCTGGGGTACTTTCCAGTTGACAAGGTGACATATAGTGACTTATTTAATCAAATGGTCAAATGAGAAGAAAAAAAATACATTTCCTTTAGACATATTCAAGTATGTTTGGAGAGTATATAGAAACTAGAGAGGGTACACTTTCTGGGTAAATTGTGGGGTGTGCTCTTGTATTTTTGTAAGCCCTTCAACAGGTTAGCTCCTGCGATTCCCACACAGCTGAAGTGTAGTAGTTAGCTAGCTCTACAATTTACCGGGGCTACAGTAGGTCTGAATCTAGTCGGAGCACAGCTGCCAGCTGTAGGTATATTTACATTTATTCATTTAGCAGGCGCTTTTATCCAATGCGACTTCCAAGAGGGAGCTTTACAAAAGTGCATAGGTCACTGATCATAACAACGAGATAGCCCCAGAAACATTGCGAGTAGCCAAACATGAAGCATACATTGTGAAAAGCAAATAAGTGCCAATGGGAAGAACCATAGGAGCATGTTGTTAAACAAGTTACAAATTAAACAACATGAATCTCAAAAAGTGCAAGAGTGTACCTGTAGAAAAAGCAAGCAACAATAATATAATTCACAGCGACTACAAGAAGTTAAATCAGTTACCACTAACCAACAAGAGCAACAAGTCCCTCAATAAGAGTCATTGTGTTCCTGGAGAAAGCTAACATCAGGTCCAGCAAATCATTCCTAAGTACAGTATATGCAGGTATATGCAGGTAGAAACACTAGCGCTAAATAACTATTTACCTGGTTGGCTCCATGGCGCCGGGTAAGTAGGGCTTGTGAGACTGCTCACCAAAAGAACGAAGGGGAACCCACTTGTCAAGCAGATGAAAACAGGTTAGAAGTTAAATCAGTTACCACTAACCAACAAGAGCAACAAGTCCCTCAATAAGAGTCATTGTGTTCCTCAATAAGAGTCATTGTGTTCCTGGAGAAAGCTAACATCAGGTCCAGCAAATCATTCCTAAGTACAGTATATGCAGGTAGAAACACTAGCGCTAAATAACTATTTACCTGGTTGGCTCCATGGCGCCGGGTAAGTAGGGCTTGTGAGACTGCTCACCAAAAGAACGAAGGGGAACCCACTTGTCAAGCAGATGAAAACAGGTTGCCTCAACTTTCCTAGACTTTTAGCTATGGTACTAATGCTGAGGGCTCGCTGAAATCGCTGTGACTGTCTGTCTTACTAGAACGGCGTATCTATGCGTCGTTGCTAACGCGTTGTTGGTAACGTGTGCTGACGTTGTGACGTTAGGCTAGCACTGAGTTCCCTTTGACAAGACAAGGCACTTTTTGCCACAAAAACGTAATTTAAGCCTAAACCGTCAAACGGAACGTTTGCGCAAATACAAGCAATGCAATCGGGACCAAGACGAACATTTTGACACCGACATTGTCTATGTAGTGCAAATATATGTATCTTTTTTTAGGGGTGGGAAAATAATAAATAATAACTAGAGAGGGTACAATTTCTGGGGAAATTGTAGGGTGTGCTTGCTTGTGTTGGTTGCAGGTGGGTCCATCCCCTTAAGTTTTTCCCTTCTAGCAGGGTTGCCAGGTCTGTGTGACAAAACCAGCCCAATGGCCAATCAAAACCAGCCCAAAACCAGCCCAATAAAACCAGCCCAATATCAGAACTCAAAATATGCCCCTGCCAAACCATATACACTGCTTTTAAAGTCCAACAGCATTGCTATCATTGCCATGTGTTGTAATATCTACAAAGTAACACCAAATGTTTAGTATGCCAGCATTAAAAGCAGTTTTCAGGAGGTTTTCTCAGGAGACTGAGAGCATTAGGCACGTGTGCACACGCACAGTGCGTGTGTATGTGGGCGTGTCCCACAGTGGCGTAACTATAGGGAGTGCAGGGAGTGCAGCTGCACTAGGGCCCGTGGCGAAAGGGGGCCCGTCCTCGATCTCATCGTAGAAGTGAAACAACCTTACCGGCCAAACCATCTGCTTTCACATTGGAGAACTGACCGGGCCCCTCGCTACGCTCAAACTTCGGAAGAAGTACATATGATCCAGTCCCATCAATTCGCAAACATTTCTCAATTATGGTGTCAGTTATTCATAATTATGAGCTATCACCTGCCCAATAAACATTTGAACAATAGTCTTAACAACAGCAAATAATTCATTTTACCTCATTTGCCTTTTGCTGAATGAAACGAATCTTGTTTTTATTAAGTAATATTGCCATCGAAAAATAGCAAGGATAATCTGGGTAATATTGTTGTCAAAGATTCTATAGCCCGCCCACCCACACATGTTGCGATTGTTTCCCATCCTGTTGTGTTATGTTGCAGTTGCGTGTTGAGTAAGCGATAAGTAGGCTACCCCATGCCCTTCAAACACAAAAGTGGCTGCAGGAAGCGGCACGAACGCAAAGAGCAGGATGAAAGGGTGGCAAAGCTGGCAAAATTATCTTCATTTGTATTTGTGGCGAAGAGTGTTCAAAAGGACGCTACGTCTGACCCCCAGCCCAACAGCAATGAGTCTGAAACTCAGCCACCAGGGTAGGCTAAACACATAACAATTACTGTCTGGTATAGCCTAATTGAATGCATTTAGATGTATAAAATGCACGTATAGGCCTATAGGCTAAGGCAGCAGCCAGGTTAGATAAGCTATTGTAAACTATGTGCAGGATGTAGTCGGAAAATAGCTAAAGCTAGATAGGCTAAACGTTACGCTAGCATATCTAACGAAAATAAAATCAAACATTCACCTTTAAAATGACAGTATATTTTTTTTAGACTATAGCTCAACACTCAATAATTTTGCCTGACGATAGGTCGGTTAAGGGGCCCTTTGGTGAGATCTGCACTCGGGCCCGCCAAGTCATTGTTACAGCCGCTGGTGTCCCATGTCCATGTGTGTACGTGCTGATCTGGAGTCAGTTTGGTAGGATTTGGGTATAAATAAATTATTTCATTTAAAATATCGATTTTTATTTATAGATATTCATGTAATTTGCATGCAAAATAGGTCTACCCGAACCAGCGGACAAACAATTCAACCCACGGCAACACTTCAAAAGTAGCCCAATTCCGCGGGAAAACCGCAGACCTGGCAACACTGCCTTCTAGTGATATTTAAGCATTTATCCTACTCATATTGCATAATTCATTAAGAACCCCCTTTGAAACAAGCTGAACCCCCTTTGAAACAAGCTATTGTAACAACGTTGTCTCCGGCAGTATTTCAGATGAAATCGCGATTCAAACAGTACCATCTGCTAACTGAAAATATGCCCCCAAAAACGTTAATAAGCTTGACATGTATTTAGTGGGAACTGGCTAATTCAAAAGAAGTTTGCTACGAGCAAGCTAGCTGCTGTTGCTAGCCAAACTTAACTGAGGGCATTGTTTGAATGTGCCGGAAATCCGGAAATGCGAAACGTTTCTTTTGACATAAGGTTTAGGCTGTGGCATTGAAGACAGTGACGCACCACACAAGCTTGAGTTGAAATACCTTATTGAATGTGACATTACTTACTGTACATGCAAGTCTTGATTTGCTTAAATGTAAATGTATGATGCTGCTAGTACGCCACGGCACGATACGATACTCGCTGTGCAACAGCACATCTATGCACGTTGTATCCATGCATCGTTGCTAACGTGTGCTGACGTTGTGACATTAGCACTGACTTCCCTTTGTGGACACAAGGCACTTTTTGGCACAAAAACTTAATTTCATCCTAAACCGTGCAATGGAACGTAAATAAAAATACAAGCAACGCAATCGCTAACAAGATGAACATTTTAACACCAACGTTTTCTATGTAGCCCAAATATTGAGGGGTCCTTAGGGGTGGGAAAAAGAAGAAAAATAATAATACTGTATATATGTGAGAGAACAATGGTTGTGCTCTCGCCAAAGGCATGAGCACACCCAATAAATATATATGAGACAGAACAACGGTTCTCAAATATTAACACCCAAATATTGCAATGGCAGGACAGGAAACAGGAAACACAGGAGGGAACAGGAAACACAGAAAAATCAGGGGCCAGTTGCATAAAAATAGACCTGGGGCCCGTTCTCCGTACGTCGCTAACTCAGTTAGCTGGATTTGATTGTTGACGATTTGTCATTATCTTGGATTGTTCGGTTCTTCGAAGCTCATCCTGGACTTGCTGTCATAGCAACATGTCCGTAAGCTTAAACCTGCTCGGGAGCAGGTTTATTTTATGTAAACACGATTAGATTGAGGCTTTACAAGCAGAGGTGATACAGGAAGTCTGTCACAGACATGTCTTGCCCGTTTTTACTACAGGAACCTGTTGCAGAAGGTGCAAGAATAATTAGCAGAATTTAACATGAAACCGAATTAAATGCTCATTGCGTGATAGATAGGCTCTTTAAGCACAGCGCGATATGCTAGCCTATACTTTTTGAGAGGATAGCCTATCGTTTTTTTGTGAGGGTGTCATTTACATAATACATTGGTTGAAACCACATCATATGACATTAAAGATGATAAATGAAAATATGAAAGTATGAAAAAAACAAACAAACATAGGCCTAGCTTACGATAAGCGATAAAACGCGTGGTCACTCCTCTACATTTAATTTGGTCTGCTACTTTTTGCCAGCCCTCTTTCTTGGAATTTGCAGACTTTGAGGTGTTCCCTGGCGTTCTGATAAAATCTTCAAATTTGGAGTAACCTTCGAGCAAGCTGTTGCTCTGTTGGCTCTGTTGCGGAAAAAACAGGGCGCTCATTTTGGCCACGGTGAGCAGCCATAGACTTATTTACATCTACATTTAGTCATTTAGCAGACACTCTTATCCAGAGCGACTTACAGTCAGTACAGGGACATTCCCCCCAAGGCAAGTAGGGTGAAGTGCCTTGCCCAAGGACACAACGTCATTTGGCACGGCCGGGGAATCGAACTGGCGACCTTCAGATTACTAGCCCACTCCCTCACCGCTCAGCCACCTGACTCCCTGACACCTGACTTATGTGAGCAGCCAATAGCAGCGTTGCTGATCAAGGTTTCTACTACCCTTTTAGACCAACGTATAACTCAATCCAGCTATACTAATCATAAACAACAAGTGTGTTCGAAGAACCGAATTAGCCAGATCATGATAAGCAAGATGATGTCATCTTGGATGTGTCATTTGATCTCCGATGTAATAAGCAACGTACGGACGGGCCCCTAGTCTTAGACTTAAATGCAACATTAAGTCTGACTTGCCATAGACACTTCAATTTACCTGTTGCATAAAGCTTTACCAGAGAATGTCTAATATAGAGAGAACTGCCACTCTCGGGAAACTTCCGGGCTCTGAACTGGTTGCAGTTCCACTCTAGTTCCATATGAGGACGCTAACGGTCGAGTGCAGAATGAATGGAGGTCTATGGAGCTATACCCCTCAAAATCCACTTTTCTCAGGATATAATTTTTTGTCTAGTAATTTGAATTCTGAATTCGAAAGGGGAGGCAAAAAAAATACACACCGCTGGGTGATAGATTTTTTAAAAGTTGCCTTTCTGTTCTAAAAAGCCTTTTAAAATGTCATTGAAGTCATACACATTGTACGGCCCAAGATACTGCTTGACGGCAAGCTCTGGTTACTTCCACTTTTCTCTCGAGGCATCGACAACACAGCTGACAGGTTAGGCTCTCCCTGTCAATACACATGCTAGAAAGAGTTTTGGTTTGCTAATGTTGTTGCTAATGTTGCTAATGTTCTGACATTCTGGTTCTGCTTCGGATGCCATCAAGCAGGATCTCTGGTCGTAGTCAGTCCTTCACTAACCAATCAGCATTCGTTAGCAGAATGCTAGCGTGTTATGGGCAACAACGACTTACCCTGTAAGTAATCGAAAGGACATAAGTACTCGTTCATTCAACTTTCGACCTGTAATCCATGTTGAACATGCAAAAACTACAATCAAATCTTAGATTTCTCAACGACAATCAGGTGAAAGAGACAAATTTAGCCGTTTAGCTCCATAGACTCCCATTCATTCTGCACTCGACCACGATCACTCCCAGTGGAACTCTGGTGGAACTGCAACAAAATTCGGTACAAAGGGGCTTAATAGGGAGTGGCCAGGCTCTCCTTAAACAGGCTCTGGTAAGACTGACTTAGATAGCCTGTTGCGCTTTGCATTATGGGTAAAATAAGACACTTCGCGAATAAAGAAAAGATGGCGGACAAAACAGCGACACTTAACGGCGAAAGATTAATACATTTAAACCTGATGAACCTATATCTGTCGGAAGAATACAATATTGTTTTTGTTGTTTTTGTTTACCCCAATGCTACTTCCATTTATCAACAACTCAACGCGAAAATAAAGACCACATTAGCTTAATATGAACATACAATGACATGCGCAGCATAGATAACGTTCACCAGGGTTAAATACAGACACAAAAACTGGTTGGCTGCATGCTATACACAAGGGAATAGAGGTTTCCTTAGATCGCTTACATCCGCTATAAGAACCTTAAACTTTTATTGGAGCATTAAATTGTCCGTACTTCGCTTGCTGTTAGCTTGTCGACTATCACTCACGAGCATCCCAAAAGGCCTTCAAAATAAAGGCACTTTACTCTTACCAAATACATTTTGGCATGCTGCTTCAGATTTCTACACGATGTAGACACACGCGCGGCTTCAATTTCACACTAGGCTTTGTGTTTGACCTTGTCCATTCTTCGTTTGTCTATGGCCGCACTGCATCTACAATTCACAAAATCTCTCTTACTAATTAAACGACGACCTCGAATAAACGCCGCCCTCGAATAAACGCTGCACCAAAAATGATAATTGTGTAATAAACGCTGTGACGTTTAATCGAAGAACTACGGTAATTCCTTTGTAATAAATTATGCTAAAATAATGACGTAGCCTACTAACAGATCATTAGCATAGCAACTCAGCCCGTACCGCAAGGTTTAGTCAGGGTTAGGGTTAGGTTACCTCAAATTAAGTCAGTCTTACTACAAGTGCCACCTACCTAAACAAGGTTGCAGACCAGGTACAGCCCTTCATTGCAATGGTATTCCATGATGGCCATGGCTTTTTTAAGCAGGATAATGTGCCCTGGCACACTGCATACATTGTTCGGGGATGGTTTGAGGAACATGAAGAAGTGTTCAAGGTGTTACCCTTGAGCATCTCTGGGATGTGCTGGACCGACAAGTCCGATCCACGGTGGCTTCAGATCACTTACAGGACTTGAAGGATCTGCTGCTGGTGTTTTGGTGCCAGATACCACAGGATACCTTCAGGGTTCTTAAAGGGGCCATGCCTCTGAGGGTCAGCACTGTTTTGGTGGCCCACGACGGACAAAAAGCATTTAGCGGTCATAATGTGGTCATGTTTTGGCTCATCAGTGAATATTCCTGTTGAACATCTTCATGACACTGTCTTCCAGACACTCTATTTCTGCTTAAAGAGACACACCCACCTTCACAATCCACGTATCCTCGTCTCATCAAGGTCCCACACGTTCAGCCTACCCACTGTTCCATGAAGCTAGTCTCCTCCTAAATTTGAACAAACATCCACACTAGAACTAGTATCTGAGAGAGCAGGCTGGTGGGTGTCTCATTTCTGTCTCATTGTCAAGTAGCCTACCCATGTAACGTTCGTAATCGTTTCCATTTGATTCAATGGCACTGGAATATCAAAAGGCACTTATGCTGTTACTTTTCAAGTTGACTGGCATTTTGACTATTGCGTGTGATATAGAATTATCATTTGAGCATTTATTTTATCATTTGAGCATTTCATTCATAATGTAATGAATCATTTGTATTTAGGTCAGCCAAATGTCCCTTTGACACTTTATTCTAAAGAGTAAACAACCTGAGCACAACAATGAACAGTGTATTATACAGAATCAGAAGTCAGTCATGGTATTATGAATGGCGTTTTGAAGGTTGGTGGAAATGATGTAATTCTGGACCATTCAATGCTGTCATTGTATTATTTGGTATTGTTCTTAACTATTTTATCGGTGCAAGCCTGTGTGCAGGTATGTGTTAGAACATGACTTTGTGGGTAGGTTGAAATATTATACTTTGTTATGTGTGTGTGGCATGTGTGTGTGTGTGTGTGTGTGTGCGCGCGCGGAGGGGGGTGTAGTAGCATGTGTTTGCGGTTGTTGGGTACTACAAGCCTCACTGCTCAGCTGTTCTGTAGCAGTGATCTGTCTCAGTGAACAAGCGAGTGAAAGAGAAAGCGAGCGAGCGAGCTAGACAGAGAGAGAGAGAGCGAGAGAGGGGGAGGGAGGGAGGGAGGAGAGAGGGGAAGAGAGAGAGAGAGAGAGAGAGAGAGAGAGAGAGAGAGAGAGAGAGAGAGAGAGAGAGAGAGAGCGAAGAAAGGGAGTGTGAGAGAGAAAAAAGAGAGTGAGGAGAGATGTTTAGTTTAAATGCGCGGCGCATACTTCCCGAGCGGTCGGCGTGACTACTTGCGGTTTACTGCAGGGCAACGGAATGGCATGAAATATCAACGACAGTGATAATTCCTTGGTATCTTTATCAAACACGGCAGAAATCTGCGGTAAATGTGTCTTATCTCCCGTACCGTGAAGTCTCTCGCTTTTCCCCTTCGGACTGGAGACGTGTATTGTCTCTAAACGGGTCTCAGTTTTATACCTGCTACGCTCACCAAGTTTTCGTCTCAGCCACGGGGGAGTTTGTTTTCACTATCAGTCCGAGAGTGCATCAGTCCTTCTCTACAGAAGCTGAGTAGCCTATCCCATTCACATCGGCTACCCGCTCGCAACACCTGTGAGGGGTGTCAAGTTGAGCCGCTCTTTCCGCTGTGATGGTAAGATGTATTTCTCATTATAACAGCCCTAAAATGGAATCTGAATAGGGTAATCGATGGAAGCATGCAGGGTATGCTATTCTTGACCAATTATGATCAGCTTGCACTATTCGACGCTGTTTGTCCCGTAATCCTTCACCGATTTTCTCGTTTACCTGTGAACACGACATGAACAACGTGCTTCAGTGAAGTATGAAATACCACGTAAATTAGCGTGCATGACACCATCGCCTCGGGGAACTGGGATTTTGCGGTATGCTGAGGTTCAATCTAGGGGCTAGGCTGAAAGAAAACAGTAGCCTACAAATCAGAACCAAAAAATGCATTGTGAGAAAAAACCAGACATATCTTGCCCAGATTTCACGGTTATCAGTGCGTGCTACAAATATGATGCAAAGGTGTTTGTGTTAAAAAAATCTCATAGGGACTAAGAATTTCAATTTAATAGTTAATTATTTGATTCGAGGTTAAAGCATATGTGTGCTATCACAGTATTGAAAATAGGAATAATATAATAGGCTAATGCACAGGTCTTCTCTCGTTAATCAAGTCCTCCGCTAAATGAAATGCTATTATTTCAACATGCATTTTGTGTCGGTAGCCTATCTTGACTGAAATCATTATTCTGAGACAATGATAATGTCTAAACAGTATCTGTTGCAGTCTATTGGCCCTTTCAGAATACGTTGACTGTCCTATAGCTGCAATACAGTGGGCTATACCACACCCCAACACGCACTCACCTTCATCAATGATTTACAAACTAGTTTTCGACCTCACCTTTTAAATTAATTGCAGTAATGAGTGCCCTATTAATATGTCTACTCATTGCATGTCTTAACATGTTGAACCATTGTCTATATAAATAGCCATTTAATGCTAATCTGTCCCCAAAGCTCTCCACATTTTGAGAACATATTTATTTTATGATCGCTAACAACACCAAACATGATCATTGAGTCACCCTTAAGGAACACCTTATAGAGACAGCCTCTACGCTTCCTGTTAATATTCCTTCCTGAAGGAAATGACATTCGAATCTGTCCTTTTTGCCTGTTCATCGGAAACACTCACTGTGTTTTGTCTGCTCCCTTCCCCTGGCGTGTGAGTGTTTCAGTGGTCAGACTTAACCGAGTGGGGGGTGATCTTTCCTTTCCTTATCTCCTGCTTCCACCAGATAGGCCTGCCTCCTCGGTGGACTTTCATCTCGCCGCTGTTACAAAGGCACAAAGCTGTCAGAGAGTGTGAACGGCACGTCGGCGTGCCTGCGTGTGTTTCTCTGTGTGTGTTTCTGCGTGTGTTTCCGTGTGTCTGCTTGCATGCCAGTGTGTGTTGTGGCGGTGTCTTCTTAAGCTCCCACCTATGGCGAAAAAAAAGCTGGCGCTCGGAGCCAAGTCGTCTCTTGTGTGTTGTGTCGCAGCCAATAACTCACAACCATGGCATGTACGGTACCATGTTAGGCCCTACTGGTAAACATTTGAATGCCTTTTCGGGCTACGATCTATAGTGGAAGTTTAAGAGGAAAGGCCTGCTTTTCGAAAGGGCCATTTAACAGTGTTGCTGGCTGCTATAGCTCAAAGGAGGAGACTGGTCTGGAACATTAGGCACAAGGCCCAGTTTTAGCACGGCCTAACTTGCACATGCAGACAAAGAGCGACACTTCCTCAAATGAGGAAGTTGTCTTTTAATTTTATTTTCGAGGCCGTGTGCGTGTCACCGGTTTGCGACGTGTCTCTCATCAGTATTGCTTCCTTCTTTCCTTCTCAGTGAGGAAGTGTGTGTGTTTCCAGGGTGTTTGTGTGTGTACACACGCAACAGACCATCACTCATAAACACCACTCTGGGCAGCTACGCCTCCACAGATCACTCGAAGCCCCTTCACCAGATCACAGTGCCTCTGAGATCCACACAGCGTTCAGTCGAGTGTTGGGCTCCTTCTCGGGGGCCCTTGACTTCTTGGCCCCCTACGTCCTGGCACTTACGCGTCTGGTCGTGAACTCTACACCCCCCCACCCCCCCCCCCCCCCCACGGCTGAGAGCAAGGCTATTGGCTACCTTCTCCACACAACGCCTGCCCTTTTTCGATCATGTCATACTTACTCCACCGTGGATAAGTGTTCTCTTGAGATCTCCTCCCACCCTCCCCTTCGTTCACCCCCCCCCCCCCCCCCCCCCTTCTCTTATTTACTCATACGCGCTGATTTTGTCATGCTACATTGGCCGATGTGGCCCAGCTGAATGAGTTTACTTCAACTTATCTGGCTCTTTGCATCTGAGGATGAAGTCATATGCTGGCTTTGTTGCACTGGAGAGAAAAGGGACCAGGGGTTACCATTGTTTTGGCCCTGTACCCGTGGTGCTCTGAGCATGGAACACCATGGCTGGCGTTGTTTTTGTCTAGGGTGTCTTCTCCTGAGGGTCCCCACACTTCTGCAACCCTCTGATGACTTCTGGGAAAATGAGACATAATGGGAGCGAGAAACCAGGGCAGCTTTGATTCTCTATTCTCTCTCTCTCTCTCTCTCTCTCTCTCTCTCTCTCTCTCTCTCTCTCTCTCTCTCTCTCTCTCTCTCTCTCTCTCTCTGTCTCTCTCTCTCTCTCTCTCTCTCTCTCTCTCTCTCTATCTCTCTCTCTTTGTCTCTCGCTCTCTCTGTCTCTTGCCCCCCTTTTCTCTCTGTCTCTCCTACTCTCCCTTTCTCTCTGTATCTCTCTTTGTTTCTTTTTTCTTCTTCTCATTCTGTCTTTCTCTGTCTCTCCCTCACTTTCACTCTCTCTCTCTCTCTCTCTTTCTCTCTCTCTCTCCCTATTAATAATGAAGATGGAGTTATGTCTCTGTATGTTAATTCCTCTCGTAATTCCTCAGGCTAAATATAGAGCTGTGGACTTCAGTGACTTACCCAAGGATTGGCTGGGCATTAGCCAGCCCAGTCCTGGATTAGCAACATGCTCTAAGATGATTCTTGGTGAAAGCTGGATCGAAGGGAGGAGAGTCATCCCCTTGAGAACAACTTTCTTCTGACTGCCATGATGGAAGTTCCCATTTAAATATGCCGGCATTGAAGTGTAGTACTGTATCTTCTTTTTTTTCTTTTTTTTTCTTGTCCATCACATCATGATAGGATATTGTCCTTGCTTAGGGGCTCGCAAACATCATAAAACATAACCCCCATGGCATATTTCTTGTAGCTCCAAGAAAAGAACAGTGATTACCACCTCTCACTGAGGGGAATGTTTGCATGTGTGTGTGTGTGTGTGTGTATGTATGAAGTGGAAGTGGGAGTAGAGGTAGAGGATCTGCTTAAGCATGCCTGTGTTCTCGGCCCCAACAGCTGCTACTCCTAGACCGATGCACATTACGCGATACATCAAAGGGCACACACACACGTGCACACGCGAGTCACAAGGTCCTTGTTCTCTCCTCACCTTTGCGCCGGGCGGCGGTGTTTCGCGCACGGGCGAGACGGACTCGGCCTCTGTGATTGGCGGGGAGGAGGCAGCTGGCGCGAGGACGGAGGAGGGGGAGGCGGGGGGCAAAATAGGGGGGTGGGTTGTGGGGGGGGTTATCGATAGCTGCCTCTTTCCTCTGTGGGGAAGCCTCTCCCCCTTGCGAAGAGCGGGCGGAGGGTTGGTAAAGATTTTCTCTCAGAGGGAGAGATAGATAAAGATGGAGCGAGAGAGGGGGAGAGGGAGGGAGGGAGGGAGGGAGGGAGGGAGGGAGGGAGGGAGGGAGGGAGGGAGGGAGGGAGGGAGGGAGGGAGGGAGGGAGGGAGGGAGAAAAATACACAGAAGCCAGTGTCAGAAGTGAAATAATGGCTACTCTATGAAACCAACGTTAGGAAACACTTATTTGTTTAGAGAATGAGGCCTTCGAATCTCTCAAGATGTCATGGCGTGTGTGTGTGTTGTGTGTGTGGGAGAGAGAGAGAGATCACACACTCACGGCGTCACTAGGGGCTGTAATAGCCACTGAGACTCATTAGGCCTTTGATTACAGTCAAGAAAGCCTTCCGAGCAGCTGCTAAACACGCACGCACACACTCACTCATGCATGCACACACACACGTACATACACGTACATACACTGACACACACACACAAAAAACAGACAGGCACAGACATGCACAGGCACACACAGGCACACGCAAACTTCGACTTGTTTCCACAAAAACCACATGCGCACTCTTTACGTTGGCTTTGCTATCAATCAACACACACGCACACACACACAGCACATCACTTCTGGGCTACAGTAGCTTGAGATTCCATCGCTGTACTTTTCAGCCAATGACAAGAAATGACGTGAAATAATCCTTCCAACTTCCAACTGAAGCAATTGCAGTCTTGCTTTCCACGTCAAGCCAGGCATTGTCTTTCTGCGCGAGGGGAAGAACTACTGAAGTTCTTATTCCCTCCAGAACATGCTGGACCCCAGCCTCTTTCACAGTAATCCTGCACATCCTCCTCCACTTCTCCTGAAACACTTACTTTAAAACTCGCCGTAGATACAGATAGGCACGTTTTGTGAATCTAGCAATTTTAGCTAGAGTTTGAAACAGCCATCTCAAACTGCCGGAAGTGTCATGTGTGAGATCCCTGGTTTGAAAGGATTCAAAACCAAAATATCCCACCCCCTTACTTCATATTTCATTTTACTGTCAAACCTTTAGATTTTCAGGGTGCTCTCAGGATGTGAAGTTGAATTCAGCAAATATGTCAAAAAAGTGCTTCTCAACAACATTACCTACCCTGCCTTTAAACCCAGACATAACTGCCAACAGTAAAACAAGCCTTCACTCTAAACCGCTTCCATAAACCTCATGGTTATGTATTACCGATAGACAGACTCGGGTGATTGAGAGTAATAATAATAATAATAATTCTTTTTTTTATAGCGCTTTTCTAATACCCAAAGTCGCTTTACAAGTGTGAGGACAAGCAAAACAAGACAACAGTAAAATATAAAGACAAAGGATTGAACAAAACAGACAAACAGAATATTATAAAGAGTGAGACTGAAGAGAGGGTGGTAGCGAGGCCGGGGTCCTCTGGAGGAGCAGGAGGTTGGTGACGGTGGCACAGTCGCACGTGGCCCAGCCTCGGTCCAAGACTCCGCCGTGCCCTCAGCTGTTGCCGTTGACAACGGGAGGAGGAAGAGGAGGGGAAGGGGCGGGGGGGGGGGGGGCGCTGGCAGAGCTCGTCTGGTACTGGAAGCCAAGTTGCCCCCCCTTGCAGGGAGATGGACGGCGTTCGTGAAGCGGCTAGCGTTGGGATTGGTGCTATGGCTACGCATCAGATAGCGCTTAGCACGTGCACGTACACTCGCACACGCACGTGGAATCTACACACACTCACACATTCACACACATGCTGTAGATTTTTAGTCTTTTTTTTTTTTTTGCAGACGCTCTTATCCAGAGCGACTTACAGTAAGTACAGGGACATTCCCCCCGAGGCAAGTAGGGTGAAGTGCCTTGCCCAAGGACACAACGTCATTTGGCACGGCCGGGAATCGAACTGGCAACCTTCAGATCACTAGCCCGATTCCCTAACCGCTCAGCCACCTGACTCCCACAGATAGACACGTAGATGCTTTGGATGGTTGACACACGCTATCTGATGCGTAGCCATAGACACACAAATGTCTTTGAATCCAAGGACAAGCTGTGACAAAAAAAGCTTTTTGATTAGCTTTGCTACAGTGCCATGGAAACGTCACATATCTTTTGTCTGGTGTTCTTTCTTGACACCAAAAGAGCCCCATTCTTGCAAGCCAAAACCCTCCTACACAACGTATCAAAAACAGCATGGGTTGACTTCATGGCAGAATGTGTGGATCGGTGTGCATGTGTGTGTGTGTGTGTTTGTGTTTTTATGTAATACAATTGTTTTGGACTTACTCTCAATGTGCTGCTGTCCAGGCTGGTTCATGACATTGACCTGCTCGCCAGTGTGTATTGATGTTTGTCTCCTATGAATCGGTGTTTTCAGATCCCAAGGTGAGCAGAGAAAGCTGACCAGCATCCTATTCGGTCTGTCAATCCCCCGGCCCTCTCCTGGACATCTGATTGGAGGAAAAGTCCTGAGTCAGAGGGGAAAGAAAATGTCCGCCGCTATGAGCGCAGCGCCCTTCCTGCCCTTCGTCCTCCTCCTGGCCATGGTAAGCTGTTTGCCGACACTATATTTGGTCACAAGGCCCAGGGGACAATCTTTCACCGATACTGGCGTCCATTCGTTTTACGACAGAAGTTGTTCCCAATTCAAGATGGGTGTTTTTTGTTGTTTGTTGTTTGTTTGTGTAGTGCCACACGCCAGGAATCCTTGTCTTGTCTTTGCAAGGCAGCCTAGAGGGGGAAGTGCAATGTGGGTTGGGGGAGGGGAAAGGCAGGCTTTGACGAAAGGTTGAGTGAAGAGTGATTGACAAAGTCAAAACACTCTTCAGATGGGTGGGCGCTCGTGGATAACCTGTGCAGGGTTGACCGCAGGGTTGGGATGGTGTAAACGCTTTACAACGGCGATATGTGGTTTCCATGGAGCTGGACAGGTACCGCCATGTCCTCTGATGCCCCGCGTTCACATTCACCCCTCCACGTCGTCAGACATCTCTTTCTCTCTCTGTCTCTTTCTTTTCATTTCTCTTTCTGTCTCTCTGTCTTTTTTCTTTCTTTCTTTCTTTCTTTCTTTCTTTCTCTCTCTCTCTCTCTCTCTCTCTCTCTCTCTCTTTCTCTCTCTCTCTCTCTCTCTCTCTCTCTCTCTCTCTCTCTCTCTCTATCTCACACACACACACACACGCACACACACCGTAATCATTGATTTCAACTCCGCCTGTGTTTATGCACGTTTCCATCCAAATGGAGCATCATAACCATGTTCACCTTATTGTGTGTGTGATTGTCTATAAACGTTTGAATGTGTGTGTGTGTGTGTGTTTGTTGCTAAATTGATAGATTAATTGCCATTTAATAAGCTGATTTAGTTTTTCCACTAAACACTAATCAATCTCAGCATTCCAATGGATTATATAACCATATAGGTTTATTTGTATATGTTATTATAGTGACTGTTATATTACTGTGAGCTTTATTAGAAAAGCTGTCGCATTTGTATTTACTTTTTTACATGCTATTTCCTGTTCCAAGAATTATATACGCAAAGTTTTGCATTGGAATAACGGCTAAAGTTATTCTCATAGGTGTAAAGGTGTATGGAATAGGAGTGAGAGACTATAGTACTATATGGTATTCTTGGTCTGGGTACTCTCTCTCTCTCTACTGCCCTCCTCTCCCCCCTGCATTCCAGATATAAAATTGAAATACGATTGTGTGCAAATTTTCCTTTGACAATAGTTGGCTATGAGTCACTCTCTTTTCGTTGGCTGAGGATTTGAGTGCTGCAGCGGCTATGTTTGTACGGAGAAGTTGGCTTTCATTGTGTGGAAGAGCGAGGGGGCTTGTGTGTGTGTGTGTGTGTGTGGGTGCATTCGTGTAGGTGTGTGTGTGTGTGTGCGTGCGTGTCTGTTTAAGAGAGAGTAACGAAGAGAGAAGCAAGAAAGAGACCGAAAGAAAGAGAGAGAGAGAGAGACAGAGAGAGAGAGAGGTAGGAGAAAGAGGGGAGGAAGATAACGCACGCAGGGATCGTTTACCGTATTGCTGCCATAGTGATGGAGCAGAGATCTGGGTTGCTGCGAGGCAGACAGGGAGAGAGAGAGTTATACATGTGTTATAAATGAGGAACTTCGAACTCAAGTGCTTCTGTGAAGGAGAAAAGAACTGCGGAGAAGAGAGGGGGGTGAATCTGAAAGAGGGCAATCAATCAATCAATCAAATGTATTTTCATTACACATTTATACACCACAAGGGTCTACCAAAGTGCTGCTAGTAGAAACAAAGCCATATGAAGCACTTAGAGCATAAAACACAAGATGGAGGGATGGGGGGAGGAACGAGAGGACCCAAAATAGAGAGCAAGACGGGGTCTGACCTGCCCTTGTCAAGATGAACAGCCAACTCCAGTTTAGGAAACACTTCCTGTAATCCAGAGGTTACATGCACGGCTGCACACACACGCTGACCCTCGAATGTTCTCCCACAAAAGAATAGTAGCCATGAGAGATCTAGGGGGTCTGGCAAACGGGATTTGATTATGAGAGAGAAAAAGAGAGAGGGCTCGGGGGGTGGCTGGAGAGAGATAGAGACGGTGTAGAGAGCGAGAGCGAGAGAGAGAGAGAGAGAGAGAGAGAGAGAGAGAGACAGACAGACAGAAAGAGAGAGGCACACACAGGAGAGGGAAGGCACAGAGGGAGAGAGACAGAGAGAACGTACGTGAGAAAGAAGAGAGAGAGGAGGGGGGAAGTTTACAGGGACATGTCTGCTCTAACGATGTTTAGACACTAATCTGAAGTCATGTCTAATTCAAGAAGCCTCGCTCCTCTCGCATCATGGCCCTAGCTGTCCTCTCATCTCCCATCTCCAACTCCATACCTGCTGCTTAGCAACCACAATGCTGATTAGCAGAGAGGATACATCTCACATCAACTTCCCTTTGTCCGTGTGTGTGTTTGTGTGTGTGTGAGAGAGAGAGAGAATAAGAGAGAGAGAGAGAGAGAGTCTGATGGAGAGAAGAAGAGGGAGAGAGGGGGGGAGACAGACTTGCGTCATAGCTATTATGACTATTATGACTCCGTGCACAATGAATTCTTTTCATTTTCTGCATGATTGACAGTCGATAGCAGAGCTGTGTGTGTGTACGTGTGTGCGTGTGCATTTATTGCTGTGTGTATTTGTGTTAGTTTCATAAGAAAAGAAAAAAAAAGCAACCAATTAACACATACAGAATCAAACTGAGAATGTGTGAACGAAATGGCTTCACAGCATCAATAGAATGTGTATATATAATGAATAAAGTTGTTACACTTGTATTGACCATAAAAGGCCAGTTATTCAGACTGGCACTACTGGTGTCGCTATATTCTCTCCAGAGCATATTCAGTCGTCAGTACCATCAGCCACCTAGCGTGACAATAGGTAGACGCTACATACAAGGATAGGCTCAAGACTTGATCCAGGGCAATTAGCCGACACACTGTCCGCATCGGTTAAAGATCACTCTGGGATCGTTGAATAGGCCTGATAAAGGGAATTGCCCTGACAGAGTTGTAAATGTTCTGAACAATCTTTTGTTGATTTTGAATGCATTGCAGGCAAGAGTTCAGTCATTCAAGCTGATTTACAAAGATGTGTCTAACCTTAAATTTGTGACACAAGCAGTGAGACTGGTTATAATTGAGTTTGGGGGGGGATCAATGCTAACATTTATTTGTGTTCAACACACATACATACATATATGCACACACACCAGCACACACACACGCTCACACACACACACACACACACACACACACACACACACAGGGTTCACGCATACGCATTGTGATCTAATTAAAGTGAAGTATTGTGATCCAGGATGAGCAGACAGTGATATAATCAGTCACAGGAGACCCGGTCACATGACCCTGCTCTGGCGCCTCGTTTCGGCTCCAGCTGCTAAGCTGTTGCCGTCACACACACACACACACACACACACACACAAACACTGCTCCACACTACCTGTGCCAACCCCCCTTAGCTTTGCAAAGTCATACAAATATGTATATGTAAAATGTAAGAACTTTTTGACTACAATACAGGCTGTTTAGTCAGTGGAGGGGCCTTTTGAACATTTGTGATTTGGGAATTTTGTTGTTGTTGCCAAGGTTACTCAGTTATAATGACGTCAAGCTGCCACACAGAAGTGCTGGTGTGGTGCCGGTGCCGGCCTCAACCCTGCGTGTCCAGGCAGGCCCGCGGGGCGTTCCTGCGTCAGGGCCGCCGCTGAATGCGGTGGGAGCTCTCCCACGGCGCCACGCCTCATAAAGCACCTACCCCCCCCCCCACCCCCCCCGTTCCTGTCTCCCAATGGTCTGGCTCCAGTGCAGCGACGCCCCCCCCCAACCCCTCTCCTCTCCACCCACACACCCCCACCACACAATCGGTTCCTGCCTCCTGCCCGGCTTTGAGACTCCATAGGAGGGGGGGGGGGGGGGGGGGGGGGGGGGGGGGGTCAATCTTCAGACGGCGACCTCCACGGCCCCCCGCTGGCAGGCACCAGGGCTGTCACGTTGAGCTCTGCTGGGTTTTCCTGCTCCACTCACTTTCACACCTCTCCAGCCCGGTGGCTTGACTGTTATCCTGGACCGGTGTGTTTGAGTCGACTGTGATGGTTGGGACAGAGTGGGACCTTGAGCCGACAGTGTGTTTTGCTCTTAGCAGGTTGAGAAGTAGCTGTTAATAATGTTTTTTTGCTTTCTCTGTCTGTAGTGGAGGTATGATGTTTGGATCTTTGACTCCTGTGTGTGTGTGTGTGTGCATATGGCTGTGTGTGCATATGTGTGGGCGTGTGTGTGTGCGCGTCGTATTGCAGATACCAGGTCTTCACTCAGTGCAATCAGACTGCATCCTGAAGCTAGAGCAGGAGAAATGCATGGAGAGGATCACCTCAGACGACCCCGGAAACGACCCAGAGTTCGGTACGTCCTGCCCTTCTTCTCTGTGTGCTTGTATGAGTGTGTGTGTGTGTGTGTGTATTGTACTGTACAATGTATGTGTTAGGACCATCGTTTAGCTTTTCGTGGGTTTCTGAGTGGTTATTTTTCTGTGGCGGGCCATATTGACGGGCTAACACATTTTCTGATTAAATATTGATGCAGCACTTTGTTTTGGTTAGCGGCCTAGCGCCATTGATCATGCAGCGCTAAGCTGTAGCAAGTCATTTTAATCACCGCACGTTAGCGGATGAGAGCGTAGTCCATTTAGCCTCCAATGTTAGCTTCGGTCCTAGCTCCTCCTGTTTTCCTTTGTTTTGCGTCGGTTAACCATTCTTGCAGGAACGAGAGAGAAATAGGAAAACAAATCAAACGGACACGAAGCCTAATTAGATCAGAGACTGCAGCAGGCTAATGAGAAAATGATATAATACTCCGAATTAGCGTCCACATTCTGCTCCACTGACTCTGACCCCACACT
>CM042859.1:5993091-6045591 GCA_023658055.1 Thaleichthys pacificus | reverse complement strand
GGGACGGGAGGAAGGGAGAGCCAGAGAGAGAGAGAGGCAGAGAAGGAGAGAGAGGGAGATAGAGAGAAAGAGAGAGAGAGACAGAGAAGGAGAGAGGGAGATAGAGAGAAAGAGAGAGAGAGACAGAGAAGGAGAGAGGGAGATAGAGATAGACATAGAGAAGGTGAGAAATAGGGAGATAGACGGAGAGACAGAGAGAAGGAGAGAGAGAGGGAAATAGACGGAGAGACAGAGAGAAGGAGAGAGAGAGGGAAATAGACGGAGAGACAGAGAGAAGGAGAGAGAGAGGGAAATAGACGGAGAGACAGACAGAAGGAGAGAGAGAGGGAGATAGACATAGAGAGAAGGAGAGAGATAGGGCGATAGACAGAGAGAGGGTTGTGGGGATTGGAGTCCGTGTCGCTGGTCTTCTTGTGTGGCCTGATCATGACTGTGCAGGCTCAGCTGAGAGATAAAGAGGGGGGTCGGGGTGGTTGGGGGATGGGAGATGGGGGGGAGGGGGCGGGGGGGGGGGGGGGGGCGAGTGCAGGGACTGGGGAGGGAGGCGGAGGAAGGCTGTGAATATCAATGAGAGTTTAGCAAGGTCACCTCCGGAGTGGGGACGGCTACGATCCCACCGTAGAATGAGCACCCCCCCCCCCCACACACACACACACACACACTGTCAGCCCACAACGTCTGTGACCCATCAGCTCGGTGTGTGTTTGTATTCGGTCCTCACAGCCCTCCAAGCTAGCCTGACCAATCGAATCACGCTGCGCACACTCGTAGAGACACAGCTACCAGAGCTGCTCCCTCTCTCTCTCTCTCCCTCCTGTGCATAATATGCAAGCGTGTCGCATCAGCAGCAGCTTCATGGAGCTTCAGCGCCACCTGCTGGAGAAGTTGAACGAACTGAAATCGATGGAAAAAATCGATTTCAGTTGGTTTGCCATAGGAGAATCCTCAAAGAAAAAGTTCTGTTGTTGTTTTGGTTTGTTTGGTTTTCATTCACTTTTCATAAATGTCCTTTTTCATTGCTTTTAGATTAGAGGTACGTTTAACGAATGTATATTTATCTATGTACATTGTATTTGTGGTCTCCGCAGGGTGCCCATGGATGTGGGATAACCTGACATGCTGGCAGCCGGCGAGGGTGGGGGACGTGGTGGAGGTCAACTGCCCCGAGCTCTTCCACGAGTTCCTTAATGAAGGAGAGGAAGGTGAGCAATGGCAGCCGTTCGTGTCGATGGCTTTTGCCAGTAACCTCACGGTTGCTGTTGTTCCAAGTCCTGCTGTACGCTGGTCTGAGATGTGCCGAGCCTTGCCTTTAAATGACTTGTGTCTTTGTGTGTCTTTGTGTGTGTGTCTGTATCTTTCGGTGCATGTGTGTTTCTTTGCGTGTGTGTGTGTGTGTCTGTCTGTGTGTGTGTGTCTGTGTGTGTGTTCAAACAGAGCTGGGGACCGTGACTCGGAACTGTACAGAGTTTGGATGGACGGAAACCTTTCCCCACTACGTGGACGCCTGTCTCTTTGACGACAGCAACAGCACAACAGTGAGTATCTCTCCCCTCTGTGGTCTACCGGGGTCCACAGTTGCTTTCACTGGTCACGCGAGTGTCTCCTGCGCTACTAGCTGCGTGGAAGACGTTTCACTGACCCTGTTCCCTGCCTGGAGATGAATAAAGTATCAGCGCTTGATCTTACATTACCGAGCTCATGTTGTGTCCTCAGTTGGTTGATGTTGTTGTTGTTGTTCTAGGACATGTACTATGTGTCAGTGAAGGCCTTGTACACGGTTGGGTACAGCACCTCTCTGGTCTCCCTGACAACTGCCATGGTCATTCTCTGCAGGTTTAGGTGAGATATCTCCAGCTTGAAATGAAGCATTGTATAGCAGTTGGCGCCGGGCAGCTTTTCAGTGGAGGGTTTGCTGACCTGGGGTTGGTTGCCTCCACAGGAAGCTCCACTGCACCAGGAACTTCATCCACATGAACCTGTTTGTGTCGTTCATCCTGAGAGCCATCTCGGTGTTCATCAAAGACGGCGTGCTTTACGCCAAGGAGGACAGCGAACACTGCTTCATACACACTGTGAGAAGGACACGCAAACACCCGCGCGCGCTCGCGCACACACACACGCGTGCCAACACACACGCGCAAACGCACACGCAACCAGTAACCCGGATGTTCTGTTTCCCGCAGGTGGAGTGTAAGGCAGTGATGGTGTTCTTTCATTACTGCGTGCTATCGAACTACTTCTGGCTGTTCATAGAGGGCTTGTACCTGTTCACCCTGCTGGTGGAGACCTTCTTCCCCGAAAGAAGATACTTCTACTGGTACACCATCATCGGCTGGGGTGAGAGTTCATCCAGCAGGTCCAAGCGTGGGCAGGAGATGGTTTATCGAAGCACACCTAATGTTTAATGTAGGTCATGTGTATTCATGTGTGTGTGCGCGCTTCTGCTTGCATGTGTGCGTTTGTTTCGTGTCCAGGGACACCCACGGTGTGTGTGACCATATGGGCTGTTCTTCGGCTGCACTTTGACGATAAAGGGTGAGTTTCCTCATCCAGTAGGGAAACATGTGGAAAAAGTTCAGATATTCTTTAATATCGTTATTGTTCAGGTCGTTTTTCATATTTTGTAGTGATATTTTCTGTACCTGTTGCTACCTGCTACCTAGGTGTTGGGACATGAATGACAACTCTGCCATCTGGTGGATGATTAAGGGACCTGTTCTGGCCTCCATCATGGTGATAATCCTTATTGTTTGGAACTTTGTACACATTTCTGGTTTTCTTAACCCGGCATTGTCACCTAACTTGTCTGCGACTTTTCCGCAGATCAACTTTGTCCTCTTCATCGGTATCATCGTCATCCTCGTCCAGAAACTGCAGTCTCCAGACATTGGTGGAAACGAATCCAGTATTTACCTGTAAGTCATATTAGGTTCAGTCGGTAAATGGCGGTGCACTTTGGAATTCCTTTGCGGAATGAAAGAATCGTATTTCAAGAGGAATGTTTCGGATCCATGTTTTATGTCAGCCTGTTGACGGGGCTGGAACAGTTTCATTTCCCACCAGTGCTGCTCTCTACGATGTCAGTCCACTTTTGATGATGTCACGTGTGTTGATTGACAGGAGGCTGGCCCGCTCCACTCTGCTGCTCATCCCTCTGTTTGGGATCCACTACACGGTGTTCGCCTTCTCCCCTGAAAACGTCAGCAAGAGAGAGAGGCTGGTGTTTGAGCTGGGCCTCGGATCCTTCCAGGTTGGTAACCGCTCTCTGATTGGTTGTTTTTTTTTGTGTCTAGGGGGCGGGGAGATTGTGTAGGTCGGTGTAAAAGCGAACCCGCTATCCCAGGCAGGGGTGGGAGTGTTTTCTCACTTTGCACCCCTCTTTTTCTCTCCCTTTAGGGCTTTGTTGTGGCTGTGCTCTACTGCTTTCTGAACGGAGAGGTAAGAGTCCTTTTATACAAACAATTTGTTCTTCCATCTTTCTTTTGTTGTTGTTCTATATGGAATCCGATAGTTCGACCTGGACAGGGTTTTCGGAGAGATAGGAGAAAGAGTGCGAGAGAGCCTTTCCGGAAAGGTCCATTAATAATGACCGTGTGAAGTATCTCCCTGAAGGTGCAGTCGGAGATCAAGAGGAAATGGCGCAGCTGGACGGTGAACCGATACTTTGCTGTGGACCTGAAGCACCGGCACCCTTCGCTGGCCAGCAGCGGGGTGAACGGGGGCACGCAGCTCTCCATCCTGAGCAAGAGCAGCTCCCAGATCCGCATGTCCAGCCTGCAGGCCGAGACCCCCGCCACCTGAGCCCCCTGGGGGACGCCGGCCCCCCCGCCAGCCACTTCCACACTGGACCTGACACCCCCTCCACCCCCACCACCTCCACCACCGACCTCCCCTCCACCTCCCCCACCAACCTCCCTATCACCACCCCCACACACGCCCCAGTGCTCTCGAACCATAGTAGCCCCAATCCTTACCCTGAACCAAACCCACTGGATCAAGACCCAACCGGTACAACTGTGCCCATAGTTTGACCCCCAAACTCAACTGGCACGTCACTCACCGCACATAAACTAACGTACAACACATAAACCTCCGATAGATTCAATTTATCATGGAAAACAACTACAACAACAGGCTATCTAACCCAAACAAACCCAATGTCCTCCAACCCTCCCTGACCTTGAAGCCACCCCAGTAGCTAGCCCCACCATGCTGGGGTGCAGTTGGGATTCTGCCCGGTTACAAGCGTTTTACTGCTGGAGCTGCCAGCCATGTGGGTGGGGCCACACTCTGAATGTGAACCAATCGCAGGAGCCATCTGAAAAAGGAACAGAAATGTTACCTGCTCTGTACTGTACATATATAGTCTTCATGTGACACGTAAATGAAAAAGTGAACTATTGTGGTGCTGGGACACCAGCCTAGACACATTCATCATGCTATCAGGCTATCACCGTGGCGATGACAGCTCGGACATCTGCATGACAGAGTTCTGAATCTGGAGTGGCAAGAGGTCACATAAGATTGTGTACGTAAACGATCAGTCGACCGATGAGTTGATAACAACCGCCTGGTTGAAAGATTGAAGCCAGGGGTGTAACCCTCGCAAGAACATGTCCGCAAGCAACTTCAACGACTGAATCAAGCAACTCGGGCCGTCGAACTGAATAAGTCTCAAAGGTCAGTGAGAAAGACGCACGACTCACCAGGAAAGTGGAATAAGAAGGCGAACTCTGTATCACTAGCAGTTTTCTATGTCAATTACAGTTCTTGGTATAGGAGTTTTAAAACGTCCTCCACTTGTTCCAGTAAAAGCTGTGATTATTGAGGTGTTCTGATTGGACGACACCTCCCTAGTGCTACTTGCCTCTATCCTGCCAGAAATAGGGATGTTAAGGCATATTTCCTTCGGCCAAAGTAACAAGTATTATTTACAAGAGAGGCACAGTATATTTTCTACCATTTAACAACATGCCAAAAACATTGATTACAGTTCGATGCCTTAAAGCATCTTCTATGGATGTTTGCAACAGGTAGCCTACAATGCTAAGGTTTGTCAACTACGACCATTTGTCTACAATAGATCTTGTTAAATCTCAGCATTCGGGGTGATTACCCGAGGTGGGAGTGCTAACAGTTTTAAAACAGCCGCTAGTACGGAAAATGTCAATGAGAAATGACTCATAAGTGGTATTATGGGTCCAATGTAATATGGAATGGTTTTGCATGAATAGGTTATTTTATTTGAAAAAAAAGAATCAACTGGTTCTCGTTCTGTTGTGATATCACATCTGATGTTCAGGAGGTAAGGCTGTATTACCTTTCGATTTCACTTTGCAGTTTGAAAGCAAAGCCTTTTTAGAAGTATGGGATGTACATTGACCAGGAAATTAATTTCGATTAACAGGAAAAATCCACCTTCTTGAGTAAAAATCAATGTCCTAAATTCAAAGCCCTGAGGTACTGTAAGATGATGTAATGGGGCTTTTTTTTTAATCCTTTGTTTGGCTTGAAGTGTTTCTTTTTTAGGTATATCTCACGTTCTTCTTGACTCATGTGTTTTCTCCTCTGTGTCTTAAGAGGAAGCATGTTGATAGAGAGGTAGGTTTTTACTTGGGGCTAATTATCTCATTCCAAAGATGAATGATCAACTCCTCACTGAACTTGCACGGCCGTATCCGTTTGCAAACGCTGAGCCAGCTTTGCAACTGATGTCACTGCAGATTTCCACTTTTGGTGTGACTAAAATATACTCAGATTCCCATGTCCTATCTTAATTTATGTATCCAAAGTGCCTTTATGCACAAAAATAGTATGTATGTTCATGAGATTGTTTGTGATTCTCTAAAAAAAAATTAACAACACTGCAAAGTATGTAAAAAAAACAACAACAAATAAAAACACAAGGTTCAACAAAAGTGCTTTTTATGATGGTACGCTAAGTCAATATTATAAACCCGGAGGCCTTCAGAGTACCTTCATCTCATTTTTGTTACTGGTCAGAACCACAACCTGCAACCTTGTATAATATAAACAAAAATTATTTTCTATAATAATGATCTCTTAATGTCACATGATAATGGATACAATTAGATGCCTTTGACTAATTTCAGACTTCAGAATTTTAGACTTTGAGACTTATTATTTTGTATCCAATCTGGTTGACAGGATTCTGTCATTTAAGACATACATTAATTTGGCACTGGAAATGAACAAGACCAGGTGAGATTCCTATCTATTAATACAGATCAGGATTTCTTAATGATTCTCATATGGGCTCCACCATCCTCCACACAATGTGTGTACAAGGCCACAATTAATTTGGTTTGGCCACGTGATAATTGAATAATTACCTTTATTAAATGACACATACACTAATTCACAAAACAAACTGATAAAAACAATGAATAAAAATAAAACAAGGTTTTGTCCGTTTAAATTGTTATACCGCGTTAAATGTAGTCAAATGATTAAAAAAAACATGTTTTAAACTGTAGACATTGGGATATCCAGTGTTTTATGAATAGTTGATCTATAAAGTACTCTTAGCATCTTATAGAGAAAATTATAGAGCACACTGCTCCTCTGTTATGTGAGAATACATATCCTTAACCTATTTACTGTAAGGACATTTTCTGTCAGCAAATAGGTTCAGTGTATGCAGTCTGTCTTAAGTCTTTCTGCTGTGTGTGTGTGTCACAACAATTGACCACAAGGAGTCCCTGTTTCACCACTTCTGTAGTGTGTAGGATGGACTGGACAATCAGAGGACATGGCCTGATTCTGTCATAAATTGAATGTTGAAAAGCTTAAAACAGTTCAAGCTGATGAATTTATACCGACCAGCATGACAATCCCAATATGTCATGAGCCAATATATTGAAGCATTTAAGTTACTAAGTATTCATAGTGTAATATGAAGTGGAGCCTTATCACCAGTCTATGTTGATGTCAAACTTGAGGTGTTGTCATTGATAGAATACAGAATTGAGTTCAAACCTTTTCTTTTGAATATAAAATAGTATTCTGCCTAGTTGAAGTGTTAAAACAATGTGTCGCCTTCTATTGTGGCTTATGGTCGAAATGAATTTGCAGTTGAATTGTGTAACGCACAGACATAAGTTACTTTGGCTGTATCATGTAAATGGTGTTGTCAATGGTGCAAGTGAATAGCGGTCATTAGGATTTTAGCTGTATTTCCTCTCTATTCATGGAGAGTGTTTGTTTTAAATGTTAAGCATATATTGTATTGCTACCTATAATCTCCTGTTAAATGATGCATGCGTCTTAAATCGCTCAATCCCATTAGCTATGCTGAGAAAATCACATTGTGGTTTTTGCAGCTGAAGATATGACCTTTCGAGAAATGCTATCTGTTTCCACCTCTCAGTTGCGGAGCAGAACATCCATTCCTTAGAACGCATTTTAATGGCAGGAAAAGAAAGCCTCTTTTAACTGTGAATTATGTTATACAAGGGCCAGACCTGATACAACGGCCTCCTATTCAGCAGACTGTCATCAGTGTTATCTCAATACCTTCTCGATGCTTTGTAAATGCATTCTCAGTACTTTTCCTTTGAATGTCAATTGTGTTGTGGCATTTGTTTAGAAGATGAAAAGTTAGTGCCATATATTTCTACGAGAAAATAAGATATGTAAACACAGAATCATTAGTTTCGTACCATTCACAGATAGATGGCATAACTGCATATATTTCTACGAGGACAAACAGCCTTCTTTAGTTCGTTTTCCATTACAGTGGAACAGTACAGTACAGTACCAGACAGGAAAGTGATCCATCATTTGTTACAGTTACAAAAATGCAAGGGATCCTAGATGAAGCCGTTGTATTTTTAGGTTTAGTGTGGGACTGTGGGTCCCGACAGATGTGGAGCGCTCCAGATGGAGTCAACAGTCTTTTCACTAATGTATGAATGTAACTAAGGACTTCTGGTATCATGCTTGTTTTGGAGCGTTGCCTGCTACTACGTGTTTGTAAAAGTAATTGGTTTCCTTTGGTTCTTTTTCATTGTCTTGTTTTGGTGTACATATTAGAAGAGTTTTGTACATTTGTTGAATTATCAAATTATTAAATGTTTTGGACTTGTTGACTCACTGATTTTGCTTGGGTGTTTTGTGCCACTGTGTTTGTTTCAGTGTGTTGCCCTCTCTCTCTCTCTCTGTGTCTCTCTCTCTCTCTCTGTGTCTCTCTCTCTCTCTCTCTGTGTCTCTCTCTCTCTCTCTCTGTGTCTCTCTCTCTCTCTGTGTCTCTCTCTCTCTCTCTCTCTCTCTCTCTCTCTCTCTCTCTCTCTCCCTCGCCCACAAAGAAATGACATCACTCAGAAACTTTCAGTCATGTAGTCGTCAGAAACCTGGGAATGGAAAATTGCACCGTTACAGAAGGTAAACTGAATACTTTTTTACAATCAGCAAAAGCTCCACCCCTTGAGCTCTTGAATTATGCGTCCCAAGTCAAATGTTCTCAATTGATCGTGTTGTCAGCTTACAATCATACAGTCAATGCAAGGCTGTGTGCAGTTCATTCTGAACAATGTAATTGTCATAGGATTCCACAGCTACAATGTACAGAGGAAAAACACATGGTTCTATACATCATTATAAATGTTGATCTACCAATGTATGGTCACCACCCGTATTACTATATGATATATATATATATATACTGTACAAATTAAGATTATTTATACAATTGAATTCATGAGTTTGAACAAAAGGCATTGCCTTTTAGAGAGTGGTGATCAAATAAACCCAGATACACAGTGAAGGCACTGTTGGTTGTTTGCTTTCGGGTTTTCAGATCACTGCTTCCATCTATCAAATAATACGATATCGTTTACAAAGGTACTGTATGTAGATATCTGAAGGAGTGCAATTCCATGGCTGTCTTTCAAAACATAAGTCCGCAGTGACCCATCTACAAATACAGTTCTCTGATCAGTAAATCCGGAGTACTACCTAATCCGTTCAGAAAACGACCAATTACCTCGATCCATTAGTGACCCTTCAGTGTCTGCACATGTGAAGCTTGCCTCAGACAGTGCGAGCATAATGAAGTTCTTCATACACGGCCACTAGAACCTCGTCCTTTTAAACCTACACACACCAACCTACACCAACAAATCGACCAGGGCCTAAACATTCACACACTGAACATTGAAAATACAATACAAGTAAAGCAAAGCGTGTTTCTAAGCACAGACCCTGTATTATTTGGGGGGTGGACTGGCAGTATTGTTCTAACAAGGTTCACGAGTGAGTGAAGATTATGATTGGTTAGTCATTCAACGGAGCTTTGGCAACATTGCTGTAGCCAATCAGATCCAGTCTCATTAGTTTGTATAGTTGGTGGCCAGATGTTGCTTTCAAATCAGACACAAAATCCTCCAATAACTAGGACTAATCCTACTGGATTTAATATGTCTAGCCAATTTACAGCAGCTTCACTGCATACAATATCTTTGTATCCTTTTCCAAAATAACAACTTAAGCTTTAGTGTTTTTGTCTTTGTTAGAATATATATTGTCATTCATCACAAATTAAACATTCAATTTGAGGGTTGTTCTTTTACAAATAGTTAATGTAACAAATCTTTTGACATAAAACCCGTTTCCTACACTATCCTGTATACAGTACCTAATAGTGACACGTCTTTTTAACGTTTTTAAAAGTGTTCTTTCAGTTGATATATATAAAATATTGATTTATTTAAATGATAATATAACTTGATTACCACTTATTTACCATGTATAATGTTTCTTTCAGCAGTGTACATACCTTTGCAATACAAAAATACAGGCTTCAAACTAAATCCTAGAGCAGGTTAACCTGCCTTGTAAAATGTTTTGAAGCAATGCTTACAAATTGTGCAAAGCACACTCACACCTCACAACTCATTCATGTCTATTTACAACAGCACGACAGTAAGATATACAACTTCAAACAGAAAACCTCAAAATCTTAAATAAAACACGTTTTACAGTCTAGTGCTCCAGTTGTGCGCCAGTGCACTGTGCAACATCTTGCATGTAGTCGAAATCAGTAAGGTTGAAGCGGTACTGTACAGTTTGGTTGATGAGGAGGATACTAAATGGTGTTCTGCTGTTTCTACAAACTAATGTCCCTGGCAGTGTTTGAATGGTGTCACAGGTCTCATGAGGTCCCTATGGTAGCTCACTGTGAACACTGTTTCCTTGTGAGAGGGGCCTTCTGGATGGTTCCTTCCATCTGGACCTGTTCAGACGGCCGCCCCTCACCTACACCTGCCCTGACACAAGTAAAACAGGCATGGGATTCCTCCTTCATTCATAGGCCTTTCTCCATGCTAGCCTGACCATTAGCCACACTGCCCGCCTCACAATGTCTGTCAGTTGTAGCAGCAACTCAAGCACAACACGCTCATTCAGATCCTGTATGTGTCCTTGTGAACCTGGAGGGTATGTTTCCGCTGCTTTACGGTAACCTGAAGCATTCACTAGCAACATTATCGTTAACCATAGCAATACACAGGCCAATCTAGAAAACAATCAACGATATATATATGTTTTTATCATCAAATAAAATGCATGAACTAGTTAACAGGCACACAACGTAGAGCCACGAGAAGGACCCAAAGAACAGTTTTTTAACTTATCCAGTGACCCTTCACTTCAGCAAAGAAACAAAACTTCTCATTCGTTCAACATTCAGAAAAATATCGGAGGTCTGGCCACCACAGGGTGTAATCCGTTCTTTAAAAGGGCCAAGCAGCGCGAGAGAAGGGGAGAGAGAGAAGGGTTAGGGGGAGTAGGAGGAGGGGGAAGAGGAGAAGGAGGCTGTGGGTGAGGAGGAGGAGAGGTAGATGAAGAGGAGAGAGAGAGGCAGGGGTTTTTGCCTTCTTTCAGACCGAGGACACGGTGTTGTTGACCAGGGTGTCCGTGTTGAGCGGCTCCTTGGGGCTGGACTTCTCCAGGACGGAGATCTGGGTGACGGTGCTGCTCTCGGTGAACAGGGTGCGACGCCGCTTACTGTAGCTCAGGTAGCCCTGAGTCTGCCATTTCCATAGCCTCTTCTTCAGCTCTGCTTGGACCTTGACACACACACACACACACACAAATACTACTGTCACCAAGACATATATTACTCGGTGAGGAAATATCATATCAGAATCAGAATCAGAATTGTGTTTAATCGCCAAGTAGGTGGTCACAAACAAGGAATTTACTTTGGTGGGCAGGTGGGCAGGTGCATACAGTGAACATTTAAACAAAAGGAACATTTTGAAAATGTACAACAAAATAAAATAAACTACTGGCAGAGCAATACAATATAATCTAAAATAAAAATACAATATAATCTAAAATAAAAATACAATATAATCTAAAATAAAAATATAATATAAAATACAAATACAATATAATAAAAAAAAATATATATGTTTATGACTTCAAATGGATCTCTGTCTCCATGATGTATAACTCTTCCCTGCTTACTTCTCCGTTAAGGAAACAGTACAGCAGAGCCACAACGAAGCCCTGAGGGAGAAGACAATATATTACACAACACTTACGGCAGTAAATGTCCTCATAAAAATAAATACAACGCTCCCCGCTCGAGTTTCGAGGCACACACACACACACACGCTCGCTCACACACACCTGAAAGGAGCCGAGGCCCAGTTCTATGAAGATACGGGCCTCCTCTCCCGTGTTCTCTGGTAGGAAGGCAAACACCATGTAGTGCATCCCAAACAGAGGGATCAGGAACAGAGTGGATTTGGCCAGTCTCCTGAACGGACACACGCACGCACAGAGAAGAGATAAGAATGTATCTATGAGTGTATGTGGGAGGGGGTGTCAATGTGTGTGTGTACTTATGGAAGGATATTTCTCGGTGACTTACATGAAATGACTTGCGTCGTTCCCTCCAACACCGGGAGATTTGAGCTTTTGGACCAAAATTCGAATCACGTTGATGAAGATGATGAAATTGACCTGAACAGGTGGGGACGTGGTTAGGCTGAGACATGACACACATTCCATCCCATCCAATCAAGTGACAGGCAAAACAGCCTACGTCGTGATGGGATTTGTAGTCGCATTTGTTTTTGTAGTCTCACCAGCAGTGATGCAGTGATGGGCCCTTTGATGATCCACCAGATAAAGGCCACATCCGTGTCATCCCAACATCTACGTAGAGGCAGAGCAAACATCATCCACACATCATCCCGTCATCATCCACATCGTCCCCTCCAAAGGGTGTTTTTTTCGATCGCATCTATCACATCTGCTGGTGTAAGATTCATCCTCACCCTCGGTTATCGTAAAAGTTGCGCGTCAGGACCCACACCATCAGTATAACAGTAGGGAGACCTGCCAATAGGACGACAGGCATGAACCAGAGACCGAGAAAGAAAGATCCAGAAAGAGCGAGAGCCACGGGGGAAAAGAAAGACATAAACAGACGCCCACAGAGACAGACAGAGAGACTGAGATGGAGAGAGAGAGAGACAGAGAGACACCAATCCGAACGCGGAGAGGGCGACGGAGACGGAGAGAGACGGAGACAGAAAGAAAGAGAGACACCGACCGGGGCTGAGACAGAAAGAGAGCGAGAGGGACACCCACCCCAGCCGATGAGAGTGTACCACCAGAAATACTTCTTCTGGGAGACGAAGGTGAGGGCCAGCAGGGTCTGGAGGTACATGCCCTCCACCAGGAGCCAGAAGTAGTTAGCCAGGATGCTAAACTGGAAGAAGGCCACCGCCGACTTGCAGGAAGTCTGCAGGGAAGAAAGCGTCGACATTTGGCCTTTGCAGTAACGTGTCGGCGTCTCAGACAATGTTTCTCGCGTACTCCGATTAGCCTGCGCTGTCACCGATGGCGACCCCCGGAGGTGTGTGAGAGCCGTATGGTGCCGTGGGGACTGATCATAATCACCGTGAAGTGGATCGATCTGTTTATATCTGGAAACCTCTGCTCAATGAGGCGCGCGTGTGTGTCTGTGTGTGTAGGTTCAGTCGGTTAATGTGCGAGAGTTATTTTGGGGCTTGTGTGTGTTCTAATTAGTCTCTGAGCAAGGTCATTGTCAATATGGACCCCCTTGTGTGAAAGAGGGCCACTCAGACTGGGGTCGATATCAGGGCGGCGATTTCAAAGCCCCTAAAGATGAGGGTCCGTGCCTATCTACAGAGAGACCACCCCCCCCCACCCCGGCCTTGCCCTCCCCTTCCACCCCCTGGGTCACAATCCACACTATCTCCTATCCTCACACGTTTAGATTTCTATTTCTCTAATCCCTCAGTCGGGTCCCAGCGTGGATTCCCAGGTGGATTCACTTTCAAAATGTAGCTCCCGCCGTCCCAAGGTGAACGAGACACCGAGAACCACACGCACATACACACACACACACATACACACACACACACACACACATACACCCAAGCACGGTCCCTTCTCTAAATCTGTCTCTCACATCGCCCCGTAATGTGCCGCCGCTGATCTGCTGATCCCCAAGTCTTGCCAGAAGCACGGAGTGGGAACAAGGGTGGGGGGTAGTAGGGGGGGTGGGCACCCACCCAGGTAGAGGAGAGGAGGCAGGGGGTGCATTTTAAAGCTCGCCATCCTATCAATCTATCGGAAGAGCAGTCCGCCCGTGAGAGTGGGGCTCATCTCTACATACCCCCCCCCCCCCCCCCAACCCTGTGTCGACTCCTTCCCACAGTTGCTCTTTTAGGTCGGATGGGATTCTCGAGTTTGATTCTCGAGTTAGACGTGAGCGGCTGGAGCCAGGCCGAGCTCGTGGTCCCGCCTGACGACACGTCCTCCATCTAACGGCCCGAAAACAATCGAAGGGCCGGACTGTGACCAAATTTGACCTTTAGGGGTTGAGAGGGGATGCAGCGTCAATTTGCACTCGGGGCTTCTGCTGTTATGGCGAAATCGCATGTGCAATGGTGAGGGACGGAGGGCGATGGAGAAGTGTCCCTCTCTCTCGCCGTGCTGCACTCACCGTAGACATGAAACAGTGGTCTAGGTTCTCGTCGGCGAACAGCACCCCATCTTTGACGAACACGGCGCTGGCTCTCAGGATGAAGGAGGAGAACAGGTTGATGTGGATGTAATTCCTGGTGCAGTGGAACTTCCTGTTGAAGGGGGAGTGCATTTCCTGTCTCCTCGTGCGCCTTGACGTTCCACTGTATTCCCCACCTACGTTTGAGCAGCCGGCTTACCTGAACACGGTGAACACGAAGATGGCACTGATGAGGGTGATGAGGGAGGTGGCGTAGCCCGCCGTGTACACCTGTTGGAAGGTCGAGAAGTACGTCGTCTGGAACAAAAGAACAATCCGGAAGGCTTTTGTCAATCTCCCTTTCTGGGAAAGTGGAGAAGCTCATCTCCTCCTTCCCACCTGGCCCTTGATGCTGTTTTGCTCAACACAAATTCTAATTATACAAAAAAGCGGTGCAAGCAGCTCATTCAGTTCTCCAGACAGGAAAAAAGAATGTTTAATTTCTGTCTGGGGAGAAAGACTGTTCTTAATTAGCATGATCACATGGCGGGCATGCTCCAGCTCTTTGCCCCTGGCTTGGCGGGGAAGTAAGCGTGTATGTATGTGTGTGTGTGTGTGTGTGTGTGTGTGCGCGCACGTGTCTGGTCTTCAGTGTGCGGGAGAGTGGAATTGAATGTGTGTGTCCCAGTGTAAACACCTCTGTTCAGCCGTGAGGGAGGAGAGCAGAAGAGAATGGGGATGAGGATAAACAGATAGAGAGAAAAAGGGGTCCGTTGGAAAAAGCAGGAGATAGAAGACGGACACCGTAGGGTCTGTACACTGTAACGATCGACTGGACGCAGCTCGTCTCTTTATCTGTCCTTCCTGCAAACCTCCCCGTTTCGGACTCCGTCTCAGACTAAGGCTTCACATCCAAACTGACGAGCGGGTGCAGGGGCCTGCCTTGCAGCAAGAGCCGCGACTCCCGCGTGTGAGGAATACTCAATATCCGCCTGGGAAGATGCTGCTTGTGATACGAACGCCGCCTGGCTGTGTGTATCAAAAATCGCATCCCCTCTCAGGTTCAGCAAAGGAGCGATGCGGCTGCAGTGAGACAGGCAGGCTAACTGTGAGACAGGAGGTTGACAGTGAGACAGGCAAACTAACTGTGAGACAGGCAGACTAACAGTGAGACAGGCAGGCTAACTGTGAGACAGGAGGTTGACAGTGAGACAGGCAGGCTAACTGTGAGACAGGAGGTTGACAGTGAGACAGGCAAACTAACTGTGAGACAGGCAGACTAACAGTGAGACAGGCAGACTAACAGTGAGACAGGCAGACTAACAGTGAGACAGGCTGGCACAGAGACAAAGAGACAGATGGAGCCTAAAAAAGCTGTACAGGGAGACGGGAAGCGGTTTACATAAGACGTACATCAAAGGCTGCGAGTCATTCGGGGTGAGCGAGCGAGTCGCAGCTAAGGAGAGTGCGGGGCGTCTACCTCGCTCTCTGCCTCCGCGTCCTCGGCAAACTCGCAGGCCTCCTCGTACGACGGGTGCAGGTCTGTCCAGCCCTCCTTCGTACAGTTCCTGTAGATGTAACCTGGGAGACACGGCAGCCAATCAGACTCGGGCCAATGTCAACGTACACACAGTGCACACATTGTAAAGTCGTACTTCGACATTATGGCACTCACTTGCACACGCACACTAAAAACATATATCTGCGTCACTGATTACAAAAAAAGACAGATGACAGGATGTAGAGATCATTGAAGGAAGAGGACAGGAATGCACACACTCCTAAGCTGGGCCTAGAGATCCCACCAAGGCCAGATGGCAGGATGAACAATCGAAAAAAGCAACAAAAACAAACCAAGAACTGCTAGTGTGTGCGTGTGTGTTTTCTGACGTGTGTTCAAGAGACACAAAACACCAACAGGGTTGCGCTCCAACACATTCCAAGACTGGTGTGTTTTGACAGATATGAATATGCAGAGCAGCTAAGGTTCAGCGAGGGTCAGAATGACTTGGAGGTTTGTCTCGGCTGATACGTCTCGACTCCTGGACAACACCCACAGATAGCCCATCCAGTAAGACCGTCACTGTTTCGAACCACTGGGTCCTGGAAACTTTGGATGAGGTCACTTGCGCCCATCCCTCGTCACCGAGACGTTTCCTACGTGCGCGACATGTTGTCCGTTGTGGACAACATGTCCATTTTCTGTGACGGGTGAAATTCACTGACATAACTGGGCCATCGTCATGATGGATGACGTGAGCCGAAGAGACCCAACACACACACGTACACACGCGAGCGCACACACACGCGGTGACATATGCTGACGCTATGATGGACGAGGAGTGTCGGTCACAGGAGATACTATCCCTCCTGCTCTGTTCATTAGGGTTTAATGGGACGGACCATAATTCCATCTGCTTCCTAATAACATGGGGGGGGGCGAGGGGGGGCATATGGAGATGCGCCTCTCTCTCATCCTCTGGAGGAAAGATGACTGATAACACACATCGTAAAACACACACACACACACACAAGCGGCCTTGTTCTCAATGCTTCACAATGCACACACGCACACACATTTACACCCACCCACCCACCCCCCACACACACACATACTGAACGCACACAGCCTTCCAGCTGTCGGCCATGAATCTAAAAGCTACACACTATGACATCCTGCTCATGTGCACACGTGTTTACACAGAAGCATTATAACTGTTTAACAGAACAGTAACTTGCCCTGACCACTTCATTCAGAGCTCTGCTGGATGTCTCAAGGACCAATGACCGGAGGGATATGATGAATATGAATGAATGTTGGAGGATGTAACTGAGGAGGATGTCCCTGCATGGTCGAGAGTTAGTTAGACTGGACACACTCCCACAAGTTCTACCGCAAACCAGATTCATATTGAAGGTCACAAAAGTGAACTGTGTGTGTGCGTATGCATGCGAGAGAGAGACCAAGAGAAAAGTAGAAAGTATGAGATTGTGTGGAGGGAGGACATTGAACTAGTGAGCCCCGCATTGGCCTATAAAATGATGCGCCTTGTGGATGATGGATATACATTTGTCCGTTTTTTTCCGCAAGACTGCTGTGGTAGAGTGTGGGGGATTGAGTTGTGGGTGGTTTGACTGAAAACTTCTTCTCCATGTTTTAGCATTAGCATATTCTGGCGTGCTTAGCGTAGCTTGGAGCCCTGCAGACATTGTCAGGGGGCGGGTGATTTAGCTGGCTGAGCGAGCTAGCCAAGAGCAGGCCAGGGCCAGGGCTAAGACCCCAGAGACAGAACAACGCTGAACCAATGTGGCTAACGAGCAGCGCTAACACTCCTTTCTCACCCTCTTGACTCTCCCAGCGAACCCTTTGATTTTCCCATTATTTCCTTGTTTTTTTTGTGTGTTTTGTTTCTCGCCCTCTCGCTGGGCGGGATCCACGGACCTCGTGGACGTCTCACCCATAGGGGGAGTCTGAGGGGGAGGAAGCCGGGGAGAGGGGGGGAGGGGAGGATGGCACCTATCTCGAACTGAGTTAAGAGGTTGTGAACGACTAACCATAACACCTCCTCCACTACCCTCTCCAAGGCCCCCCCCCCCCCCTCACCCCACACCTCCACACACTGAAGCCCGAGCTCAAGTGACACGGTGAGCTTTAATGAGGGCTCTGTCTCTCTCTCTCTCTCTCTCTCTCTCTCTCTCTCTCTCTCTCTCTCTCTCTCTCTCTCTCTCTCTCTCTCTCTCTCTCTCTCTCTCTCTCTCTCTCTCTCTCTCTCTCTCTCTCTCTCTCTCTCTCTCTCTCGTCTCTCTCTCTCTCTCTCTCTCTCTCTCTCTCTCTCTCTCTCTCTCTCTCTCTCTCTCTCTCTCCCGCCCTCTCTTTCTTTCTTTTTCACCTGTTATTGAGCAGTCTCTCCTTCACTGAGAAAAATAAGAACTTAACCCCCCCCCCCACACACACACACACAGCACCCCTGCCTCAACACACACACATACACACGCACACAAACACAAATCCTCCACATGCCCATCATAAAGCTGTCTCCGCATATATATATATGGACGTCGCTGCGTTTGTTTTGGACTCCAAGGAGACACACAGAGCGGACACAAGTTACCGGTCCTTGTACAAACGGTAGTGCACGCACACAGGGACGTGTCTGTATGTGCACAAACGTTATCCGTTTACACAGCCATACGCGCGTTTACAACAGCTACTCTTTATCTAACATCAACCATTTTATGAGGCATGAGAGTCTGTGGCTGTTTGTTTTTCTTGGCTGGGCGGGCCAGTTGGGCGGGTGTGGTGTCATGTATACACAGCCTGGAGAAGCAGAGCTTTATCTCACAGTGGAGGAATCCATAAGATCCTAAGTCCACAATGGGCCCAGTTCTTCGTTCAAAACACTGTCAAAAACCGACCATAACACACAGATAGGCTAAATATAACCTTGGCCACTCAGACGAATTATAAACTCCAAAGATGGATGTCCAAAGATTCGACGTTGGGAGTAAACCCAAACTTTGGAGTTGTGATAAGAAATGTGGTCTCCGTTCACCGCGAGGTGAGGAGCAGGGGCGACGTAGAGGTACGCGCCCACGTGCGCAAGCTAGCTGTTCACGTGTTTTTGCGAAGCGCTAACCGCAGTGTGTGAAGAACATCGCACATCGTTTCGTGTACGAGGCATTTCAGTTTTATTCCAAAGAAGGAAGGTCCTGGAAAATCTCATCCAGGTCCAAACACCCCACCTGACTGATGAGGTTTCGCCATGTGTTGCTCTTCCTTTCCGTACATTTTACGGTTTTACGGCATTTTTACGGTACAGTTTGTTGAACTCTGAAACACTGAGTGTTAGTATTCTATTATTGTTATTAGTGTTATGCCATGTCGGCTACATCACATACCCTACAGCTGTTATCTCATTGGCTGTGCTTTGAAAGGCCAACGGCAACCAGGGTCAAAGTTCAAACAAACAAACTTCTCTCTGTAGGAACACAACGGCACAGCCAGTGCTGAGCTATTTTATTGCTAATCATGTGTCACCGGCTTCCCTAGCAACGATGAGACCGAAACATGGCTGACTGTGATGCTTCAGCGACTTCCTGGTATTTTCATAAAGGTCACATGGTCAAAGGTTAGACGGGCGTTACCTTGGTTGTTGGCAAAGAGCTGGGACACGTTAGCGCAGGAGACGCTAACGATCTGGCCAACCTCGGCACGGTACCAGCAGCGAATATCATCCCACTCCGTCCGGCAGCCTGACAGACACAGGAAGACAGGATGTTAGGATGGCGTGTCACTTCCCTTCAGCGGCCCGGCAGAAAACTGATTTATACCTCTATACACGAGTCTGCTGTGAACTTTATAAAGCTATATGTCATAATAGGGTTCAGCTGAAGGGCAATGTTTAAGATCAAGACTAATAATCAATTTCTTGGCTGTTTGAGAATACCAGTGCTAGCCTGTACAAAAGAATGAGGTTGACCTGGAAGCTAATTGAAAATGTAAATCCAATCTTCATCAACCCCTGAAAGACGGTTAATGTCAGGCGTCCCCATTGGTAAAAATAAGATCTGATCCTGGAGAGTGTGGATGGATGGATAACTGGCAGGAATTCCTAGTGGAAAGTCAAAATGAGGAAAGCGCCCATGCACGGCTAACGCTAAATGCTGGTGTTAAAAACATCACTGCTTCTTCTTCGGGGTCGTGTAATGGGGGTTGTGTCATGACTTGGGTGAGGGAGGATGTTTGGGAAGAGGGCAGGCAGGCAAGGGGAAGGTAAATTGTGTGTTGAAGTGAAGTGTGACATGGGTTGAGGCGATAGATAGCACGTCCACAAAGAGACCATTATCCGTATATACTCCCTCTCTCTCACACGCGTGCTCTCTCGTTATCCTTCCTCTCTCTATCCATTTTTCCTCTCTCTCTCCAACCCCCTCTCTATTGCTATCTCTTTCTCCCCCCCTCTCTCTCCCTCCGTCTGTCCCTATCTCTCTAATGCTCTCTCTCGTTCCCTCACTCTCTCTCCATCGCTCTCTAGTTCTATCTCTTTCTCCCCCCGTTTCTCCCAACACTCTCTCTCTCTCATCGGCGTGATGTTAATGAGAGCTCAGGGGCTGGCGTTTCTACAGAAGATCCGAAGCTTGTTTCTTCTCTATGGGCTTTCTGCTAAGCTAATTGTTTCTCGTTGTTGGACACGCTTAGAACCTGTGCGCAAATATACACACACTGAATATGTGGTTCCACACACATCATTTACACACAAAATTGCATATCTGGCCCTTTTCACATACATGCAAAGGCAGGCACGTGCTGAATCACTCACTGAGATAAGACCAAGGTCTTAGAGAAGAGACGAGACAATCTATTCCAAATGCTAATGAACCCTTGGATGTCAATCCCTGTGACTCATCCTGTCTCTCTCTCTCTTCAAACTAGATGCTCTCTCTCCATTCCATTCTTAAAACAGATTCAGTCTGGATTTCTAGTAAACTTCTGTATTAGTTGTATTAGTTGTAGTTCTCATCCCATAAAGAAAAACTAGAGGGTTCCCCCAAGTGTGGGGAGAGGAGCGTTTGATTTAGTGACGTTTGAAGTCCTCCTCTCTGTCGCCCACATGGCGTCTATGACATGTTATTCCAGTGGTAATGAGAGGGCCATCTCTCTCTCTCTCTCTCTCTCTCTCTCTTTCTTTCTCTCTGTCTGTCTCTGTTTGTCTCTCTCTCTCTCTGTGTCTGTCTCTTTCTTTCTCTCTGTCTCTGTCTCTGTCTCTCTCTCTCTCTTTCTTTCTCTCTGTCTGTCTCTGTCTCTCTCTCGTTCTCTCCCCAGCCAGAATGCCTGCAACATCAAAGACCTTGAGACCAGCATCAATTAGTAACACAGGCACTGAGTCAGACGACTTCTCATTCATAATAAAAAATAGCTTTTGGCTGACACCGGGAATTCTGTTTTGAGGTTGCCAAGTCACGTTGGCGTCGTCCTTTCTCCCTGGTCAAACAAAGTTTTCAGGCGATATATATCGGCCGTGTCGTTGAACGTCATATCTACCGTGACGTGTATGGAAAAGTACGGCTGTGTTTAGCACCGGGCCGTTCAGTTGATGGCGCTAATAGAATTCCGGCTAATGAACGACCACTCTTATATTTGTTTACGGCTGCACAACACGAAAGAGAAATTCTTCGTTGTGCTGAGTGTGAAGGTTGAGAGGTGTCGCCGGTGGCCTTAGTAATCAACCTGATTAGGTAGCTATTAGTTCGAGTCTTGCTCGAGAATGGAGAATAGAGCTGGAGTGATGGATGAATGGAGGGATTGTCTCCCTTTCTCCATCCGCGGGTGCACTAAGTAGCCTAATCGCCTGGCCCAGACGCCCTCCTCCTCACTCTCCGAAACGGAAACTTTGCGTGTCAAGCAAAATGACTCGTCTCTTTTTTCGTATTCGTGGCGTATTCATATTTCAGGAGCGGTTATCTCCATTAGGATAGCTGAACCTACGACTCCTTCTTTATGCTTATCCACATGAGCGTACAATGACTAACCCCAGCTCACGGACGCACGACGTGCACCGTAAGTTGTGCTCGACAAACGTTTGCAAGCTTTCCAATTAAAGCTCGAGCCGTCTTCATATCTTACCTTGGAGAAGGCTATTACAGGGGACACTTAAAGGTTCACCTCCATTATCTTCTGATTCATACTGTGTTCTTTAAGCTCTCTAAAAACCTGCGGTCTGAAATGCCTAGAGGTGAGGACATGGAGTCAAGTGTGCCTGTTTTCCGGTCAGAATCTTGTCTCTCCTGGTGTTTCGTGCGTCGCGGCAGTACGTCCAGTAAATACAAAAAAGAAAAAGAAAAATCCATCATCTGACATTTATAGAGGTTTATAGTCCACTAGAGGAGCAGTGTTATTGGAAAGACATGGTTTATATGGTCCTGAGCTGCAGTATAGACATGATCTGGTTTGCCGAGGGCCCTGAATTAGGTTGGATGAGAGAGCTGAGGGCTGGCGATCCTGTCTTTTCTCTTCTCAAGTTTCAATCTCCTCCCCCCCCCACCCCCCCCCCCCCCACCCCCCAGGCTGAGGGCTACAGTGCCCAACCTAATACCGCCTCTGTCCCCCGTCGCCTCCACGCTGACAAGCCCTTGTCCCTAACGCTGTTTAGGATATTGCGCAAGATGCTGGGTGTCGTCTGGACGCGAGAGACGCGAGATCCTTCAGTGGGAGACGTGATTCGATATGGGACTGGGGCTACTGCGTTGTTGTGGCCATCTGGGAGATGGAGAGGTGAAATAAGAAGGAGAGAGAGAGAGAGAGAGAAGAGAGAGAGAGAGAGAGAGAGAGAGAAAGAAAGGACAAAAAAAGAGAGCGAGAGAAGGAGCCGAAAGAGACACCGGGCATGTGTAACAGGGGGGGGGGGGGGGAACAGACGTGGCCACGCTCCGTCAGAAGGCTTCCTGGACCGATGTTCGTCCCTGCCCGGGTTCGAGCCCGGGTTGATTGCCAAGTGCGACCGCTACCAGCTACGCCAAAGAAAAGCTAGCTATTCGTTGACGCGGGTGGCCTGTTACATCCCGGAAGAGTGAGTGTCGGAGAAATTAAGAATGTGATGTTTTATACTGAACAATACAGAGGCTTAGCATTCCTTGTCAGCAGATAACAGAGCTCTCCAAACTAAACTCTATGCTTTCTTATCACCCTGGGGGAAGGGTGAGCATTTGTTAAGACAAGAAGATGTTGGGGGTTTTGGTTGTTCTAAGGAGATACTGTGTAAGAAGGTCTAAGGTGGAGACACAAAGTCTGTTGACCATTTGTGTCACACTTATGTGTAGGAGCTTTTACGACATCAGAAGATCCTGTTGTGTTTCAATCAGGGTTGATGTCGTAAACACGCACACACGTAAACACGCACGCACACGCGCGCCAGGTCTATGCAAGGAGCCAATGAAGAAGAGCCATGGAACATTTGCATGCCTTTGTATTAACCAATGACTGTCAAGAGTGCGTCTGTTTAAATAGGTAGCTAGCACCATAGATATATATAAACACTAGATGTCTCGTCCGCGTTGCCGGACAACGGAGTCGAACGTCCGCATATGGCGGCCATCTTGCTACAGGCAACTCGCGCACCCATAACATTGTGTTGATGCTACATTTACTTTTTAAATGACCATAACTTGCTAAATTTTCAACCGATTTTGAAACTGTTTGGTTTGTTATCAACGTCAGAGATGTCGGTATGCCACTGCATACTTATGAATAATTATGTTTTTTGTTTTTTTTACAGAATAGAAGTATGCCGTGGCATAACGACATCTCTGACGTTGATAGACTCCGCCGTAAGACATCTAGTGTTTATATATATCTATGGCTAGCACAACATGCTAGCGGACAAACTTTGTATTGCGATTAAGACTTTGTCTCCTTGCTGGCAAGCATTAAACTATTGTACTTTCTTTGAATCCGACGACTCTGTGCATTACTTGAGAAATTATCATAACAGTGAGTTTCACCGATTCACACCGGTTACACACAGTCAGTAGTTATTTCCTCCATTTTCGAAACAGAAACCCATAATGTATCAGATGAACACGGGGCTCTCGTGTCACGCATTTGCCCAACTGATGTTTGTTGGCATGTTTGTTTAAATATGACGTATTTACCGTGGAATCCTTCATTCGGTGAAATCGACCTCTGTCGAATCGACCAATGATCTTCGAGTGGTCTTTGAAGTCATGAACGCCGTGTATTAAACGGACACATCTGGCTGCCTTAATAAAGGAAGTTCAACATGTTTAGACGGCTCCCCTCGGCCATCCCGGCCGTCGATCTGTCGCTCGCTCTCTGTTCCATCCCCGCGCCGCTGTCACGGTCACACGCTCACGTGCTGCGAGCGCGCACATGCGTGTTCGACTGGGCTCTCTCTTTTATCTGTTACATTTGTGAGTGCAACCAGTAGGCCTACCTTGCAGTTCTTTTTGGTAAGGCCATTAATGACAGTGACCGTGTTGAAGAGGAACAGGGCAGGAGGGTCACGGTGGGCAATGTACCGTGAAAATGCCAAACGGGAAGGGTGAAAGACGTCCTTGCACCCAGACCATATTTAAATGGTCATATTTAAATCTAGATCAAAGACACATCCTTTCTCTATAGCCTATGATGTTGTCTGAGATGTACAGGGGGTTTTATTTGTACATTTTACAATGTTTGATTTGTTTGATCCTTTTCTATTTAACTTCTGATGTAAATGTGTGTTTTTTTGTATTGTACCGGTACAGCACTATGGTTGCAAGATTTCTTGTTTGTACGTACACACACCAAATGACACCATTCACCTGACAAAGACCTGAAGCAAGTCCTGTTTATTGATAATTGTCCCCAAATAAGACTGTTCACTCCCATTCACCAGGGGCATTGCCAGGCATTGTTAACATTCGGGGCTTAGCCCAAACCTAATATCGGACCTTGAGTGGCCTGTGCTTAATTTGACCTCAGCTACAGACATAATCTTAGAATGTGAGCACGCACCACGTGCAAGCAAATTATTTTGCAAATTTTGAGAGCAAAATACAGTTTTTGGAGCTTTATGTATTATAGACATTCATTTACACTAATTGTTATCATGAATGTATGTGCCGAATCCGATTATATCATAAATCAACAGGCAATTTCAAAAGTTTCTTTAGAAGCTAGATTCTTATCTTTGCTCCTCCTTTGGAAAAATCGAAAAATATCCAGTTTGTTTTGTTGTTACTATGTTCTGCCATTTCTCCCCTAGTCCCTTCCTCCCGCTGTCACTGACTGTCACTCAGCGGGGACCACCAGACCCACACCCCTTCAGTTAGCTAGTTAGAGCTAGCGACGTTCACTGACATGCTAGAGACACTTCATTTCTTTTGACAGACTGCATGCTACGAAAGCTCCCACATCACACACATTGTTTAAAAAATATATGGATATGATTGAGATATTAAAATGACATTCGGGACTACACTTAAAAGGTCCGGGGCTGCAGCCACGGTAAAACATGGCTGGGGACGCCCCTGCCGTTCACATTCCTGCCCCTGCATCCCTCAATTATTTCTGTCTTTCCCCCATCATCCTGTCCTCTCTCTAACCTTGTGATCCTTTCATCGTCTCCACAGATGTCGGCGTCGTTCAGCTCCTCGTCTTTTCCCTCACATTAGCTGACCGATAATTAGGCCGTGGGAAGGCCAGACGAGAGCTCTGTGTGGTTGACCCTTATTAACATCCACCACCCCCGCCCCCACACTAGCCCCTAGCACCGCCATCTCCACTCTCTCATCCACCCCTCCCCTCCACCTCAGATCCAGCCACCCTCCCTCTTTCGCCCTTCTCTGTGTCCTTCTCATCTGAAGACGAATGAACTATTTATTTATTTTTCACCGGGCGGAAGTTTGTGAGGTGCTGGGTCAAAAACAAGTCGTCGGTGCCCGGATAAGCGGGGGAAAACCCTGACTAGCCGAGACCCGACCAGTACAAGCCTGCCTCTTTCCAACTCCCAGGGTAGCAGGGAGGGGGTGTGAGTGGCTGTAGAGAACTGCCGAGGGCTGTCTGTCTCCAACCCTCTGGGCCAGGCTGTTCTTTTATGTCCTTCAGGTATACTAGTCATGAATATTCATGTCTGCTTCCGGGCTCCCTTGCGTCCCTTTGCCGTCCGGTGCGGCCACCAGACGAACCCCCCCACAAACACCTCCCCACCTGGGGAAGGAGTGTGTGCGTGCGTGGGGAGGGGGGGGGGGTGGAGATGTGGGAGTCTGAGGGTTGAATTGGTGTACGGGGGAGGCGGGCGCAGCGACCCCCCCTCCTCTCTGACCCTCCCCCCCCACACACTCACACACACATAAACCCCCCCCCCCCTCCCCCTCCCACACAACCCCCCCACTGCCCCCCCGGAAGGGACTTGGCTGGTGAAGACCCCACGCCGCACTGACCACACCCGATAATAACAGCCCCCACCTCCCGGCGGTGCCAATGGCGAGAGAACCGTGACAAACCATCGTAATTGATTTGAGTGACAACAGCTGCGGCGGGAGCAGATGTTTTCTCGCGGGCCCGGCCTTCCTCACGCCCCGCTTCCCCGCTCTCCTTTTCCAAGATGGCTACGAAGTGGAAGTGACCCCCGTCGAGCGACTCAAAGGAGCGCAAACGAAACAAAGGAGATCTGGAAACAAAAATGAAAACCCAGATGGCGCCGAACGCTCCAGACGCACGATGGACACCGGCCACGGGAGCGATAACGATGGGAGTCTCCATTGATCCTCATCTTTGTCCCCGAGCGAGACGAGATGGCTCTGGTTTCAACGGAGCGTCTCGAATCGGGGGGGGGGGGGGAAACTGCCACACCTGATTACACCTGCTAATGTTCCATGGTTCCTCTGGCCTAGATCCCAGTAACCTGGAGATGGGGTGGATAAGCTCCCTACAGTTTTAATCAAACACTGATGAAGGGCATGGGTGTTCTTCATCTCCGCAATCGATGACTCGGCCCTGGGCAATATAAATCACTGTACTGGGTCCTTAGCATAAATCCCAGAATATCATGAGTTCCCGGGTGGATAATGTAGTATATTAGACTAGAGATATATAGTGCATACTGACCTGTCGTGGTGGATCGGTTGCGGCTCTCCTGTTTGCGAGTCTTCATGCAGGCTTCCTGAGCCTGCATGTGATGGGCCACTGAGGCACAGTCGGGGTGGATAGCCTCGGCCTGCGGGGAGGTCAGAGAACAGGGACGTCAGTCATCCATACCACCAGTGGGGGTTCTAGACAAATTTTACTGGGGGGGCCAAGGGGGGGCCAGTGTTTAATCAGAGGGGCACATTAAAAAACGGAAACAAATTATATTTAAACATTAAATACTTTAATTTTGCTTTACATTAAAATCATACAAATGGCTCTGGCTCTCCCTCTTCCAGCTCCTCAGCTCTCTCAATACTTGATATGTTTCTATAACTTTTTTATTTACTGGGGCAAAAAAGGCTGCAATGTCCCTTCCTCGTTTCATGATGATATTCAAGAAGAAAAACGTGTAAAAAAAATAAAATATTATTCAGTCAGCTCAGGGGGGCCACAGGGGGGCCAGGGACATTTTTACAGGGGCACTGGCCCCTGTAGGCCCCCGTGTAGAACCGCCCCTGCATACCACGGCGCCACGCCGGAGAGCGTCGGGAACATCTCGTCTGGAGATGTTTTGACGCCGCCGGGTCGGTCCGAGCGCCATCGGACTCGCCGCGTGGTCGGGAAGGACTCCCATCGGCCACTAGCCCACCTACCTACCCACTCACCTCTCCCCCCCCCTCCCCTCCCCCACGGCACCCTTTTTTTGAAACCTCATCCCCACCGCTCTCTCTTTGTAATTTGTGCGACGTCTGTCACTGCATCCCCTCCTCCCCCCCTCCCCCCCCACACACACACACAAATACCCCCCCTCTACCCCCCCCCCCCCCCCTCACCAGACACTGATGGAGACCTGTGGTTGACAAGACAGACAGTGAGCGAGCGAGCGGCTCATTGGACCGGGACATCCTGACAGTGTCGCTTGACAGCAGCCAGCCGTCACGGCGATGGGATCCTCGCCCACGGGCTCCGACGAGCAACCAAACCGCCTTTCTTCTTTTGAGGGGTTCAAAACATCTGACTGTTGTTTCCCCCCCGTTCAGGCTCTGTCGCCTCTCGCCGTGTGCAAGGCGTGGAATCGAGAGGGGGGGGAAAAGGGAGACCAAAAAAACTCCACGACAACAGAATTGACGCACAGGAGAAAACGCTCCACAAAAAAAACGGATTTCAAGACAGTAGGTGTGTCTTGCAGCTTCGTGCCGATTAGCACATCAAGAGATTCACGTCGTTGACTTCTCGTCACTCCCCGCGTCTGCATTGAGGGAAATTAGAGAAGGGAAGTGACCCTTCACCTCAGGAGTAAAATGAGCCAAATGTCAAATCATGCAACAAAAAAAAGGGGGGATCGCTAACTATCTACGTATGTGTTGACGTGTAATTGAGCATGTGCGAGAAAGAGTGTCTGAGAGAGTGTGTGAGGAAAGGTGTATGTGTGTGTGTGTGTGTGTGTGTGAGAGTCTGTGCATGCACGCGTCAATGAAAATGCGTGTGAGACATGTGTATGTCTGCAGAAGTGCATCAGTAATTAATGTTCGAGTCTCTCCGCGGCCAACAATGTGCATTTGATCCTGCTGGTGCATGACATCATCAGCGGGCGCCCCGCGTCCCTGGCAGATGGTGACGCTGCAGGTGAACCTGACCTTCGACCCCTACTGGCTGTGCTGCTGGGGGCAGAGCTGTCCACGGAGAGGACACACTCACACTGATTGGACAGCCAAACGGATGGCCCTTCACATCCCATCGCTCGCTGCACTGCATCTGTCAGCACGCCGTTCCTTCCAGGTGTGTGCTCGCTCGCGTGCGTGCGTTAGCGTGCGTGTTGGGGGTGTAATGTTGTGCTATCCGTACAAGCACTGGGGAATCTCGGCTGAGAAGGCAGCTTTAGGCGTGAGGAGCAATAACTATGTGTGGGAGTTAACTGCTGGAGGATACGAGAGTCGGTTACTACTATGAGCCCAGCTTTTCAGTTGCCAAAAGACTAGAGAGAGAGAGAGAGAAAGACAAATCCAGCCTTGCCCTGCACTTCACCCAGCAGTGAGTTTCGTGATAGGTTCCCTAACTCTGACAGATGCATGCAGAGAATGTAGCTACTAAATCCTTCCTCCACTCGGAAGGAGATACCCTGTGTTGCAGGGGGTGTGGAGAGGAAAAGGAGAGAGAGGGAGAGAAGAGGGGTCGAGGGGGAGAGCGAGAGAGGGAGAGAAGATGGGAGGAAGGAGAAAGAGTGCAAGATAGAGGAAGATGCGTGGCAGAGGGAAGCTTAGAGAGAGGGGGGGTGGAGAGGTAGAGGGAGGGAGAGAGAGAGAGAGAGAGAGAGAGAGAGAGAGAGAGAGAGAGAGAGAGCGAGACAGAGAGGGGGAGCAACAGAGAAAAGAAGATGAGTGGTGGTGGGAGAAAGAGAGAGAAGAAGGGTTCAAGGGAGAGGGCGAGAGAGGAAGAGAAGAGGGGAGGGAGAGAGAGAAAGAAGAGTGGAGGAGGGAGAGCGAGAACGAGAAAGAGGAGCTCAACAGAATAACTTTCCTCCGCTCCATGGCTTGCGTGAATACTCATACCTCATCCTCATCTATGATTTACGGATTACCGACTAAATCCATGGTGCCAAACAAGTCGCCAGACAGGAATTTTTAATGAAAAAGACTTCATGTGTCAAACAAAATGACACACGATGGCCATAAATGTGTGGCATCGAGTCTCTTTGTAATTTGATGGACTGTATCAACAAATGGGCCAGCACACTCTTTGGCATTAATGCAACAAGATAGAGAAGGGTGACCTGACAGATTATTTTAATACAGACACATTATGACACATGCAGCCAAGCACAGTCAATTGATGTCCCCTTTATGGGTCAATCTGATTCAGACTGTAGCTTTATCGACAATGAAGAGGAAAGTCTATGTGTGTATGTGGTTGTCTGTGTGTGCGTGTGTATGTGTGTGTTGGGGGGGTCTGTGTGTGTGTTTGTGGTTTAATCCCATTAACCAATGCTCCTATAGGCACACTTATGGACTCGTTACGTACAACACTTTGATGGTTAGCGATCATTTATCCTAGACTAGCCCTCTACACACAGGAAATGGCTTTGGTTAGGAGCATCCAATTACATGGTAATCTAATAACGGCCTTCACCATGTCATTATCATAGGGCACCAACAGCCCAAAGCCGGCCTCCCCATCTTCCTCACTGTAATCACACGTATCTCTGGGCGTTCAGCGGGATCGAAACCACAAGGTGTTTTTGACGCGACATGGCCCAGGTGTGACGACCACCGTTGCTAATGGTAACGAGGCCCGTGGACACCCCGAGTCCCACGAGGCAGTCGCCGTGAAGCTGTTTATCAGGCACCGCGTACACGAGTCTGGTTTGTGATCCAGACGGTAACGAGTTCAAACCGTCATGGTCAATCTCTCGATACACCTGCTCAGTTGCTGGAAATGTTCTTGCAGAGCGTGTGCTGTTTAACATGCAACAGACAGGTTACCGTGGAAATACGGCGGCACCGTTAGCATTTCTTCACCAAATATATTCACTGGTCACTGAAAGCACATGCCCATGCCAAAAATCCCAAATATATTTCTGAACTAGACATTGATATCTTGATATTAATACTTAGGGGGAATTAAAGGGATGAATGAATGAAAGGAAAAAGAGAAGAGGAGAGACAGAGGAAGGCGAGAGAGAGAGTCCTGATCCGTAAGACTATAGATAGCACCCTCAGGGAAACTGCAAATAAATGAACGTATAGGATCATTAGCATTTCGATGAAGGCCAGCTTTGGCTCAGAGCAGCCTGAAATGACTATAGACTATGACTCCAACAAAACGTATTAATCCAGCTGTCTTATTGTTCATTAAGATGTGGATGGCATATATTTAGCTAATTGGTATTTTCTTTCAGGACTTTGTTTGAAACACGCAATAGATTTAGGAGAATATCGTGGGGAGTACTACTCCTCCATGTTTGGAGTTCGTTATCTGGAGTTTTACATATTAGCCTACAATGGGACTGGACCACTTTCACTAATGAGGTGTGAGTTTTAATAACAGACTAACAAGAATAACAAGGAAAATTATTTTTGCGTACATTACGTGCATAACTTACGTTTACGTTTTCAATATTGTTTTTTATATGAAAGAAAAATATAGCACATGATTTTCCATCTTTCCATGAATTCCCTTTTTCAATGGCCTAGTAGAACGGCTTCAAAGGTTTTGAATATTTCAATGGGAAGATGAACATGAATTATTTTCCCTTTGTCAACTAGTTTTATAGAGCCATGGGTGTGCAGAAGGCAAAGTAAAGAAGAGAGTGTCTGCAATATCACTGTACTAATAGAGTCACGAGGGAAGTTAAAGATGTTCTCCCTTCCTCTACAACTCACCGACATCCATGCCAAAGGCCAATTCAAGGTGCGGTTTTAGGGGCGCTGTTCTGAGATTGATTAGTCTACTCACTTAATGTACTGGTGGGCTATTCTCCAGGGTTTGACACCTTTTGACTGTTTGACTGCAGTCTAAAAGATTATCGTGGAGCAAGTTCACACAAGTGAGCTAATTATCTTGAAATGTAGAATTTGGAACTGTTTCCATTAATCGAATTAAGTGTTTGTGAGAGAAAAAATAAGTGAAGGAAAGCAAGAATGGGGGTTTCTTTGAATATGCCAGTGGTGATTTGAGACTCTTTTTAGGGGTGCTCAAGCACACCTACATTTCATCTCAGCACCCCTAAAAATAATAATAACAATTTAAAAAAGAAAAATATTATGAATGATTATTATCTTAAATAAGGTTTTGTGTGTTAAAACAATATGTATTTATTGTTGACACATCGTTTCATTTGATGCTGGTAGTTCATGAAAAAAGGGACTTTCTTAGTTTTTTCATTCATTCAATATTTTGCATAATAATAAATACATGTATTAATTGTTATCCAGTGAAATTATTGATTTATTAGCAGCGGGTTTAACACTTTTGCAAGGGACTGTATCCATGTTACTTGTTCATTGGGGGCTTAGCCCCCTAAAGGTCTGATCCTAAAATCGCCACTGGAATATGCCTACGCTAATAAATTTAAACAGCGAATAAAATTACTCATGTAAATATGTTGTATTAACTTACCGATTGAAAAGCGTTCAGGTACAGCCACAGTCCGTAGAACAATAACACGGACATCCGTCTTTTAGATAATGACAGAGTTTTGGTAAGTGTCATAGTCATAGATTCAGGTTCAACTGATTGGTAGAGTGAAACTAGACGACAAACAATCCAGTCGAAATCAGCCTCTTCAACTCTCGTTTGTCAATGAAAAAACACTTTCATTAAGCTATTCTCATCCTTGTTATTAGTTATTGCCAAAAAAAACTCACTCCTCCTCTCGCATTCCTTCGTTACTGACAAGTTTTGCGGTAATCAAATGGGTAGACAAATGCATCGTCGCCGGGACCTCATCCCGGTAAGAGGTTCAGCACTCCAATGAACGGACAGGGCGCGCGCCTTCTCCTGAAAAACCACTGCGACTGGTACAGGTTGCGCACACGCAGCTGGTTGGCTACGAATGTGCCCGTATTTGTTTACTCTTAATGCAACACAAAATTACCTAAATCAACCTATAGCCTAAGCTTATTGAAACAGAATCAGCAATGTCAATCAATACGCACTTTTAACCTTTTTAAAGTTGAGCTCATTAGGACATGAAGCCTAGCACTCTTGCATACATCGATGAGACGTATAATTACTGTGTACAATGTTGGTTAACGAAATTATTAGAGGTCAGCTAGCCTATTGGAAAGCGACCCGATGATGTTTCCATATGAATTCAGCAGCATTGGACTTCACAGTCGTTTTACACCAGCAGACAAAACAATTGATTATGAATACAATCATTTCAAACCATTTACCCATTCATTTTGATTTCGTCTTATAGGGTTAGGGTTACATAGCCTACTGTATTGTACTGTAAATTTGCAAAAGCAATTTAGTTGATAGTTATAAATATGTAACTTACACATACATACTGTAGGCATACAAACACATTTGTCTGTATTGTCCTGACCTATGAAAGTCCTCATCTAAAATGAAAAGGATTGTTGTAAGACTCCAACCAGGAAATTGTGGACTATATTTGAGTTCATGTGTATGCATGTGTGAAGACACGCGTGTATGTGTGCATGTGTGTGTATTTGCTTTTGTTCCTCTGCAATATACTGTGTGAGTCGGCAGCAATATTGAGCAGAGTGAAATATCCGCTGGAAGATAGGTACTTGACTTTTTCCTCGGGGTTGAGACAATTTATTATGATTGTCTCATTGATATCCATCTCCTCTACCCTTTCTATTCCCAATCATATCAATGGAAAAAAAACCTACCTCAGCATACCGGCATGATGCAAAATATTGATTCAAGCTTAGCACAGTGTGCTTTACATCAACCGATATCATCACTCATGGGTCTATTGGCTGTCATCTCAATCTTATTTTCATTGTTGTCTTCCTTGACATGTTACATACAGTATAAACTGATTTTGATTCTCTCATTCGTTTTTTTCTTCTTCTTTCAGTTTAAACCCAGTTGAACCCTGCTGAACTGGTAAAACATTTAGAACCATCCCTTGATATCCAAACCAGCTGTGTTTTCAACAAGCACGTGAAAATACCCCAATTTACAACCCCGACAGAGAACTGTGGAGGAGAACAACACCAGAATTAGACAGGCGGCCGGCGGACAACCTCACCATGTGAACAGGACCCTCGCAGCCTCGTCAGATGCGAGGCTCGAGACTGGGTCGACCCCGTGTTCTGTTTTCCCAAAGACTCGAAACATCCTTCCCCCGTGCCGTGTGCGTGCATGCCTGTGTGTGTGTGCGTCCACAGGATGTGTTGTCAGAGCAGGACACCTACTGCTAACAGCTGTGTCCTCCACCACCAGACACGGTCGGAGCCACAGCCCACAGAGGACACCCAGGGGACGAACGAGGCCAGATGTGTCCTCCAACCGTCCCCGTCCCCCCAACATGTCCTTCCATGGCGTCCATCTGAGGGTTGAGGGCACGGAGGTCAAGATCTGCCCCCTCACCTGATGACCCCCCCTCAACACCACCTTTTCTCCGACTGACAGATGGGCTGCTTGAGTCATCCCGAAGGTCTGTGGCACCTATTCCCGGTTCAACTCCGCCCTCAAGAACCCAACCACTTGCCCTCTGACCAGAACAGCCAAACAACACGCCTCTCAAATAGTCGGCGAGCGTCCCATTCAGGCGGAAATTGATTTTTCCACCCTGGAATCCCTTTCCGGGATGTTCTCCACAGGCAAGCAGAGAATAAAAAAGAACACGTTTGAGAGGCCCGTGGCTTATGATCCAACCTCAGACTTGTGTTTAACTGCTGTTTGATCCAACTGAGGGTTTTGATTGTGCTCTCCGTTTTGTTCAAAGCAAGGGTATTTGCCAGGTCGTCATTGTGAATTCTATTGATTACAGGATACTGTGAGACACCATTGTGAGTGAGAACGAGAGTGAGCGTGGGTACAGTGTGTGTATGTGTCTCTCTGTGTGTGTGTGTGTGTGTGTGTGTGAGAGAGAGAGAGAGAGAGAGAGAGAGAGAGAGAGAGAGAGAGAGAGAGAGAGAGAGAGAGAGAGAGAGAGAGAGAGAGAGAGAGAGAGAGAGAGAGATTGGATCTGCTTAGAATGATTTTGATCAAAGTCTGGGACGTAACAAGTAACAATTTTGAACAATCTTCGTCACAATCTGTATCACACAACTCACTTCTATGGGCAGAGCACTGATACACTCCACACAAAAGCTTTAATCATAGTTTCCTCTCTCTCTCTCTCTCTCTCTCTCTCTCTCTCTCTCTCTCTATCTCTCTCTCTCCAGCTTATGAACACATTGTGTTCTCTGCTTTTCCCTCCTGCCTTCTTGTATGTGTCTCAACTCAATTTTCGACTTTCTATTCTATCTTGCTCGACTTTGTTCCTGCACTCAAAAGGGTTCAGACCTGCCCCCCAGTTCTTTCTGACCAGGTGTCCAACCCTTTCACGGATAGTCTTTTGACTGTCACACAAAGGATGTAGCAAACTGAAGAGTGGATTACCAAGAAGCCAACTAGGGAGTCAGGTGGCTGAGCGGTTAGGGAATCGGGCTAGTAAGAGAGGTTGCCAGTTCGATTCCCGTCCCGGCCGTGCCAAATGAAGTTGTGTCCTTGGGAAAGGCACTTCACCCTACTTGCCTCGGGGGGAATGTCCCTGTACGTACTGTAAGTCACTCTGGATAAGAGCGTCTGCTAAATGACTAAATATAAATGTACATTTACATTTATTCATTTAGCAGACGCTTTTATCCAAAGCGACTTCCAAGAGAGAGCTTTGCAAAGTGCATAGGTCACTGATAATAACAACAAGATAGCCACAAAAACATTGCGAGTAGCCAAAACATGAAGCACACATTGTGAACAACCAAAGTAAGTGCCAAAGGGAAGAACCACAAGAGCATGTAGTTAAACAAGTTACAATTAAACAACGTGAACCGCTATAAGTGCAAGTGTACCTGTGGAAAAAACAAGCAACAATAATAAAAACAATATATCACAGCGAGTACAAAAATTGTAATCAGTTACCACTAACCACAAGAGCAACAAGTCTCTAAGCAAGAGTCATTGTGATCCTTGAGGAAACTAACATGGGGTCAATCGAACCATTCCTAAGTACCGTTGTACTCCCGGAACAAGTGCGTCTTGAGCCTTTTCTTGAAGGTGGAGAGACAGATGTAACTTTAAACTTGAAAAAGAACACTGTCCGGTTGGACTGGAGTGGTACCTGTGTCATATCTTCTGGTGAGATTCACATGCTATTCATACACGTCGTGCATTGCCTCCCCATTGCAATAACCACATTTTTCTTTTACAGCAGTTTGGTTTGGTACAGAGAACGTGACCGAAATGAGAAATGGGGGCAAGCGTTTTCATACAGGTAAGACCACAATGTGTTGGTCTTTCAGTTGCATCCTGTTGACAAATCAACAAGCTGCATTTTGTCTGCAAGCTCTGTCTGTCTCTGAAGATGGAATGTCACTGTTACTGAATGCAAATTCAGTCTTCGTCGATACCCATGGAAACACTGCATGTTTTTGCATAGACAATGCCATTTAGGATTGAAGTAATGGACTTCTAATTTATACAAATAGGGCTGACAACGCCATTTGAAGGTCATATTTAATTCTGACACTTACTGGAATATGTTCAATTTGGATGCGCGCGCATGTGTGTGTGTGTGTGTGTGCAGGGGGCAGGTGGGGGTTATCTTCATGGATTTGCATACATACTTGAATAGATATCCTCCTTGTTCTTTCCCTCTCCTAGCCATGGCTATCTTGAACACGGCAGCCAGAACCCTTGGAAGGTTCCGTGTCCGTGTAAGCAGTAGCTAGCAGAGTCGGCTCACATACCTCCATCCTATCATCTCACTGAGTCCTAAATTGAAGTAGACCTTTCGACCTCTCCCAGAGGGGCTTTTACACCAGATCTCGACTTAAGGTCAGCAGGAATCCAATGAAGAGTTGTCATAAGTTCTTGTCCCTAGCTGTCCCTAGTGTGTGTGTGTCGGGGGGGGGGGGGGGGGGGGGGGTTCGTGAGAGGATTACAATTCATTGCATTCACACACGTACCCTCCCCCCAAACACAAACACACACATGCACACACAAACACACACACATGAGCACCCAGAGAGACAGATACACACACAGAGATAAATACACATGCACACGCCCAGACACAAATCCAGAAACACTTAGCATTAGAGGAGCACAATAAATAGAATTCTGAAGATTATTTAAAAGGAAGTGCGGTGGAATTCGGAGAAACGCTGAATAGATCATTTGTTCTTTCTTGGTCAGCACAGCAGGTTTCTAGGATATAAATATCTAGAATCACATGTTTCATGTTCCCTTGATGTTCACATTTAGCTTTGTGGTCATTTTTAGTGCAGACAGAGTGTTTGGTCAGATGAAAAAACGGCCAAACTGAAAGATCCAAACTACGCAGAATAGATACAGAATTGGTGGACCTCTGGAAGGTTAAGAGGTCCTTTCCCCTTTCATCCACTCTCGCGTCATCATGTATCTCACCATCGTCAACCGTCTCAATGTCAATTCTGGCTTTCATTATTCTCCAGGACAGTAAAGCTCTTACCACCGCAATGGGATTAGTCCCACAACAACATCATTAAAAAAGATGAGATTAGCCGGCTTTACAAGGACCAAGAGGCAGTAACCACAACAGACCTGTCCCCATGAGCAGGCCGGGTGAAAGCATATCAGAATGTTAAGTGTCTCTCTTTCTCTCTCTCGCTCTATCTCTCTATTCTCTATTTCTCTCTCTCTCTATTTCTCTCTCTATTTCTCTCTCTATTTCTCTCTCTATCTCTATCTCTATCTCTCTCTCTCTCTCTCTCTCTCTCTCTCTCTCTATCTCTCTCTCTCTCTCTCTCTATCTATCTCTCTCTCTTTCTCTCTCTCTCTCTCTCTCTCTCTCTCTCTCTCTCTCTCTCTCTCTCTCTCTCTCTCTCTCTATCTATCTAGCTATCTCTCTCTCTCTCTCTCTCTCTCTCTCTTCTCTCTCTCTCTCTCTCTCTCTCTCTCTCTCTCTCTCTCTCTCTCTCTATCTCTCTCATTAGTCTCTGTCCAAGAGCTGTTGTCAATAGAGACTGCGGAGTTAGTAGAGATGTCAGCACGCAATCTAGGGTTGGTGGAGTTCAGAGGTGAGGACGCTAATGACATACCAGCAGCCACGGCGTTTGTTTGCTGCAGCGCTGCAGCGCTGAGGGGTTTGAAGGTGTGGTGAAACAGAACGAACCAAATTAGACGTCCCCGTCGGAGGCAATTATAAAACGGACGTGCTTCTCTTCGTCCGACATCACAAAAGGTTACATCTGTCAGATTTATTGTTCGAAGACTCCCCACCACCATTTCCAACCATCTTGGCATTCTGTTCTATGTTTTGATGCGTTCCTCAGTGTTACGGAAGCCCATTGATCTTTGAACGCCGACTCTGAATCGTACGCATGAACAAGCCTTTCAAAATGACCTTGGCTCTCTCCTGCTGGTGTAACGAGCATATTTAGAGGTAGACGGTGAACTAAGACTACTGATTATCTCCCAATTTAGAGCTGGCTTGCACTTTCCAGTCAAGTCTCTCCCCTTTTACAGTAAGAAGATATTTTAGATATGTTGCTTGGGGGGGTCAAGTTGTCGTGCTTTCTGTGACTTCGTGTAATCTGATGAGAAAGCCAATCGGTCTGTACTTCCTCCCCTCTCTAATGACTCTCTAATTGGCCAATCCAAGCCATGCATTAATGGATGTTCTATTTCCTGGAATATTGGGGGGTTCGGTCACAAACAAGCCATTTGCATGTGAGAAGGAAGGGGATGTTATAATCAGACAAGCTTTTACATTTCTAATCAGATGTTTGTGATGTGATTTTGGAATCAAGTGTGTCCTTTATATTACGTTAATGAGTATGATACTCCCAAGATGGCGACGTGATGGTGGGGCTGAGGTTGTCTCGAGCCCGTTTGCCTCCAGATTGTCTCGGTCTGAGTCGATTGTCTAGTTTTTTCAGGTGCGTGTCCTCTCTTTTAATCAGCTACACTTCACGTTACATTGTTATATTAAGCTCTGACACTTGCTTTGGGAATTTGCTTAATTTTCACCACAGTTACTGTAGGTCCCTTTGAGTGACAGAGGTAACAGTCAACAGAAAAGGTTGATGAATGTCATGAGTGTGGAACTTGCTCGAAGAACACAATTAATCAATTGTCAGTTTTGTGTCTCTTTGTCTACATAGTCGCCGTCAAAGAACTAATGGTGTGTGCTCAATGACTAGGTTATTCCATGGAGGATCCATTGTTTCAACCTGATTAAAAGCCACGTGAGGCTGGTCTTCTGAATGAGAGAATCACTTCCTTGTTGAATAACAATGAAGGAATCAGGCGGACCCTCTGGAGATGGTACTGACCTGTCAAACCGATCTTCTCCAGAACCTTCCATAACTTACCCGCTGTCGCACTTCAGTTCAGTTCAGTCTAGTACAGCGACAGGTGTTTCATCCTTACGAGGTGATTTTGTATTTTTCTATAGCATACCAAGTATAAACATACCCGCTCGTTCAGGAAGACAGTTTTGAGCATAAAAATAAAAGCATTCAAAATGCTCAAAACTGTCTTCCTGAATGGATACGAACATGTTTACACTTGGTATGACATAGACTTTAAAGTAGACTGACCTGTAAATATACATATATACTTATCAACATGAATGTATATGTATATATATATCTTTGACATCAATCTCCAAAGTACCTTGGGGCCTAGCTGGACCAAACAAAAGCAACCAGCTAAATGGCATGTCACGGCAGGACTGGTTCTGGCCTGGGGAGACACCAGGAGGACATTTCAATGGAGCACATCAAGGAGTGTGACCTTATGATTCTGAATGATGCATCCATGGGATTGACAAGCAGCAATTCCCAGTGCTTGAGATGACTATGGTGAACAATGGTCTATCGAGGTGAAAGACATGTACCGTACTGTCTCGGCCTCTCAGGTGTCTTTCCTGTGCGTTCCTGAGATCAGGATAGGCCGTCACAGCAATATCAAAGGGATTTCCTAATATTATCAACACATTCATTATTACACGTTTGATTAATTTATTGTGACGTGTGTCTGTCCACGTAACAAACACACACACTGCACACACGTTTGTGTGAAGTGTGTTTGTGTGACTATTTGTGAAGTCTAATAATGAGAAGTTATTAAAAGAACATGTGATCAATAAGAGTCGTAAATCTCTTAATTCCCCTGTCCTCGTGGGAAAGTAGGTTTCTTCTGGACTTTATGAAGAACACACAAGTGGAGTCATGATATGAACATGATATGAACATGATATTGTTCCGGGAGTACAACGGCACTTAGGAATGCTTGGCTGGACCTGATGTTAGTTTCCTCCAGGATCACAATGACTCGTATTGAGAGACTTATTGCTCTTGTTGGTTAGTTGTAACGGTTTTAAATTCTTGTACTCGCTGTGAAATATTTTACTGTTGATTGTTGTTTTGTCTTCTTTTCTACAGGTACACTCTTGCACTTTTTGAGCTTCATGTTGTTTAATTGTAACTTGTTTAACTGCATGCTCTTATGGTTCTTCCCTTTGGCACTTATTTGGTTTTCCACAATGTGTGCTTCATGTTTTGGCTGCTCACAATGTTTGGGGCTATCTCGTTGTTATGATCAGTGACCTATGCTCTTTTGGAAAGCTCTCTCTTGGAAGTCGCTTTGGATAAAAGCGTCTGCTAAATGCATAAATGTAAATGTATGATATCCATATACTGTACAGTCAACTCTGGAAGTATTGGCTCCTTTGGTAAATGTGACCAAAAAAGGCAATGAAAACCTTTTTGTCATGTTTTTCTGCTAGATATTATGAAATAATAACAAGATAGTTATTTAATTTTGAATCATGATTTCCTTAGCAGTAGTAGTAGCAGTAGCAGTATTCTGGTTCCTTTAAATTAAATGTTTAGTAATTTCTGATATATTTGGACAGAGATAGTGAAGAGTGACTGGGAATGTAAGGAGGAGAGATAATGGGAGGTGGGAGGATATGCACAAAATGGCCCGGACTAGGGTTCAAACTGGGATGGGTTCAAATTTAACTGGGTTCAGGCCTTGATTTACATGGTACACGTACTTAACTGGTGGCTTAATCTTATTAAATATTTATTCTTTTTTTGTTGTTGCCAGATGTAGTATGTGTAATCATGGGCGTCGCCACAATATAACCTGGGGGGGGTCACGTCCCCCCCACTTTAAAAAAAAAGGTCGTTTGGACCCCCCCACATTTGCTATCAAAATATTAGTGCATGACGACAGGTCTACTAATCCAGCGTTCTTTCCATTGCTTCACAATCAAATCCGTTCCACTTTATCAGTAGGGGGAATACCCATAGCAATAGGAATCCATTCCGCGTTTTCCTGGTTCCTACACAAACAGACTCATCAGGCACGCAGATTCATACTCTTTGATCGAAGCAGCTAGCACTCCAGGTATCGGCTGTTCGAGATGGACATAATTTTTTGTCGGAAGAGAAAAGTAAGTCAGAGTTGCCCAAATTTTCCCTTCAGTGGCCAAAGCACCTTTATGAGACATTCTCTGACTATAATAGCATGAAGTCACAAAGATCCTTCTGCAAACATTATGATTATAGCTAGCCTAGCTAGCTATTTACGTACAACTAGCACTAGGCAATACCATACTTTATTTACCCATTACAAGTGGAACAGCATTTGTTGATTTCTTAATCTAGGTTAAACAGAAAACTCATCTACAAAACTACATCAATAAATGTATAATGTGTAAATCCTCCTTTTAAGTCTTTTGCTCTCATTAAATGGAGAATAAAGTGCCAAAGTTGTCAGTGTCAGTCCTCTGTGTATTACACCAAAACATTATCCTGGCTATCACCAGACCAAGCTCAATCTTATTTAAGATTGCAGATTGAATGGGTTTACCCAGACCATGCTTGGAGTCCTTGGAGTCGACCATGGCCGACTCCAAGGAAAAACAATGAATGAGATATTTTTTTATTTAAAAAAAAGAAAAAAAGAAAAGGTAAATGCACCAGAATGCGGGAAATTGCATCTACATCTTAAAAAAAAATTCTGGTGGAGAAACCCCCAGACTCCCCGGCAAAATGTGTCCCCCCCACTTTCAAAATGCTGCTGACGCCCATGTGTGTAATACCTATTGCTACAGCAGCTGTTTTTTTTCCCAGCAGAAAGGACAGTTCAGAGCAAAACACAGAACAGTACTTTTCATATTCTTGGAAATCCAATCCTGCCTTGACACAAATCTATTCTTAAAAACATTTCTTGGAACCTCAGACCCGATGGGAAATATCAGATTAAAAATCACAAAATGCATTGAAATGTGTTATTTTTCCTTTTTTCAATCCACACAGCACATGTAATCCCTCCAGCCCTATGAAGTGGATTAGCAAGAGACAGAGAGAAGATCAACAGTTTATTTGTGGATTGTTTTGAGGTTGGGGAATGCTCAAACAAACATTTTATGTCGGGGGAGTGGGGTAAAGAAAGAACACAGTCAGATGACTTTTGGGAATTTTTCTAGAGCCATTCTGCACAGCCTCATGAAAAACAAACTGGTTCCAATTATCTTCTCCTTTAGTCATAATCGTAACGTCATTGAATTATTTTTGAATAGTTTCCAGACTTAAGATATCTATATTATACCTTTTATATGAAATCATCTTGTATTTGGGGGTGAGTTTCTACATCATTCAATACATAATGTATGTCAGCAATCTCCCACCTGTGTTAAAACCCCATCCAGTTTGGACACAGCCAATGATGGTAGCATCAATTTGGATTCTGTGAGGCCAGCTGCCAGCATGCAGCCAAAAAGTGAATTCATGGTGTCATGTTGCTGTGTCTGCTTACCAAAGATCAATGCAGTGGGATTGGCTAGACAAGAAAATGTCATGTTGATTTAGCTGCACAGAAAAAAAAATGTCTCACAGCCAGCTCATTTGTTATGTAAGGGCCAGTGTGTGTGTGTGCTCGTGTGTATGTGTGGTTGTGTGTGTGAGCGGGCGTGCGTGCGCGCGAGCGAGTATGTGTGAATGAGTGCTTGTGCGTGATAAGAGCGCAGACATATTTTCAAAAACTCCGTCGTCCACCAAACTTTTTGCTCACAGTCCTAAAAGACCGCAAACTCCAACGGCACCGTTCTCTACAAGTACAGCAGTTACAGATTGCTGAGCGCGTGGGATTCCGACGAGGCCCGCTATTGAGCTGAAGCAGCGCTGTAGGCCTATATTGAGGCTCAAGGTCTGCTCCCCAGTAACGCTCTCCCCGGGGACATGAAAGAACCATGAGCTACAGCTCCCTCATCAGAGAAAGCGTCCCTCCTGCACTCTAGCCCGTTTGGAGGTCAGGAACAGCGCCGAGCAGACCGAGGCCGACGGGAAAACGCCACCGACAGCAGGATCAAAAGCGCCATGTGGACGAAAGAATTCAGATCTCCTTCGAATCCCTCACCCTCCACTTTAAAAAGATTAAAGCGAATGTCTCCGACATTTCCATGCATGCTGACAATCAACGTAGGGATCTTTGGTGGTTATGCAAATAGCGCAAGTCCTGGAATATGAGATAGTATGGTTGACAAAGTTAAAGCTTATGGGGGCTGGCAGCTTCCCTCACATCCAGACATGGCTCACGTTTTGCTGTGATCAAACAGACCGCTTGCAGAACGAAATTGCATCAGTCAAGGTCATGCGACTTGGAGTAAGCTTTTGTGGGGCGATTCTGTTCTGTTTATACAGTAGATTGGGCTGCTATTTGACTTGGTCCGACACAAAAACACCGGCGCACTCTGTTTCCATGATGCCAGTGCTGTAATGGATCGGTCATGACGTCAGTAACAGAGCAGAGATAAGGCAAATAAAGATACCACTGCCTGCATCCCCCCCACACTATTTCTTTGTGTTAAAAGGCAGCAGGGATTTTACTACCCACTTCTTGAATACTTTTACGACTGTCTGTCCTTTTTCAAAGGTGCGGGAGTGGCTGACGGATTGCACCATCTCTGGGAGGTTACATTTTAGATTATATCTTAGTGGTGGTGGCGGGGGGGGGGGGGGGGAGGCATTTGAACAAGGTACTATAGGGTATGCACTGTTTTGCATGCTTTATGGTTAGGAAGGGACAAGAGGAAAACTATTCTTAAACTGTCAATTTTGATGGGGACAACACTCGGACCACTAAAATACAGCCACACGCACGCGTGTGTGCACCCACACACACACACACATCTGCTTATCTGTGGCCCAAAACAGGTTACCAGACCTCTCTCTGCCATTATTATTAAGCCAACATGACATTTCCCTGTCCAGCAAACCTAACATTGATCTTTAATGCATGAGCTCCATGGAATTCATGATTATTTAAAGGCGAGTGTCTGAAATCCCTTGCCGTTTTGTGTCTCCGCCACTTACACAGTGGCTACGCTCAATCATCAGCCTCTCGAACCCTAGTGGCAAGACATGCAGCAGAGCCATGCAGCCATAAGGGGATTTTACATCTGTGGTCTCTTGCCACATGCCTCTTGGCATGAATTTTAGGTCCTGGGGTGGGGGTGAGGATTATGAGATATGGGATTATTTAGGAATATTGCCCCCCCCCCCCCACCCATTTTTTACTGTGCCTGTATTTCTGTGTTGTCTTCACATTTAACCATAAGTGTTTTGAGAATTAAGGCCAAATGAATGGAAGCAGGGCAGAGTGGGGTCACCAGTGCTCGCACGACAACAACTGATTTTTTCCAATAGATGCCGACTGTTTACGGAACTCCATTCAGGAGGTGTGATTAGCTCCTATCGATCCACCCCAACGGATCGACTGGCGGACGGGCACGCCTGTTCAAACCGAGATACAGAGAAAGAGGCTAATGTTGATCGATAGCAGACGAGCCTTTTGTGGAGATGCTTAGCGAGGATAATGAAAGAGAGTGGGAGCTGTTGTCCAGAACGGGGAAAACTCTCCCCCCATGTGAGGCCGGGCACCATATTGATGTAGGGATGGAGAAATCCTCCGAGCAGAGCATGGATGACGGAACATGCAGAGGCCCGAGTCGGCAGAGTGATATCCCATTCTGTTTGTAACGAAAGTAGTTGGCGGCGCCACAGAGAGAGAGGAGACAACAACCAGAGTCAGATCTACGGGCTGACTGACACAATGAAGTCGGAAAAAAACAGACATGAGACGGCAAAAAAAGAGAAAGAAACCCACTGTACACTCGTGCTTTGGTTTAGTGCTTTTATTCCAGTTCCTTATTGTTAGTCGACAGCGTACCACCAGCAAGCCAACTTGTAATCATTATAGTGCAATTAAATAAACAATAATTTACGTCATGTTTTAAAGCCAAAGTAACCAAATAGATACAACTGCATCTGGAATGTAAATACAGACCAAATGAACCAGGCATTTTCCTATACCATTTAAGATACATATGATTTCCATATACACAGAAATAAAGTGATGATAAGGAACCCTGAGAACACATCAAATGAGCTAGATCAAACGATCATTTCAATGGACCCGGTTCAAACAACCGCTACAAGGTTCTCAAAACAAACATCAATAAAAGCAAGATAGAAAATGACTTGGGCTTGGACCTAAATTAAATTGGTCCATCTAAAAACCCAATCCAATTTGTAGACACAGAGGTCTTATTTAAAGTACAGCGCTGGGTTTACATCTAGAAAGATGAAGCGCTTTTTATTTTGATACAGGTGAAAATTACAGTGCACATCATTATTTCTTACAGAAATGTCACTTGAATATTGAAATAAAGATTGGAAGATTTTAGGCTAACCTTACAGCATTGAAATGTTACAATCAGAAAAGAAAGAAAATTGGAATTGCACCGAAACAAAAAATAATTTTATGAAATAACATAGAAAGACACCAAATTATTATTATACCAACACAATTCTTAATTATAATGAAAAGGTTTTTGGAAGTCTGAAATATTAAGCAGTGAGCAGAAATGATTAGCTTTTTTTCTACAGGTTATGATGCCATGCTCAGGTGATTTTCTCCCTTCAGCAGTAGAGCATCATGTTGGAGCTCTGGTACAGATACATGTAGGCGTCGCAAAACAGACGTTTGGCCACGCCCTTCATGTCCCGTGGTACCTGATTGGCCAGCTCCGCGAGGGGCATGTCCAAGTAGACCGCCACCTCTGGGCAGGCCTGTACTTGAGGGATGTTGAAGCCATCAATCTCACCTAGCACACCACAACACGCAGAGAGAGAGAGCGAGTTTAGGGCTCCACTTTCAACATCCAATGACATCCAAGAATAACAGAGGGTGATGGGAGGAAATCAGGGAGGAAAAACAGAGATGAATTAGGAAGAAACTCATTTTGGCATACCGTTCCCCCCCCCCCCCCCCCAGACACAAACCCTAACGCTCACCCTGCCTGTCGGCCATGCTGTCGAAGAATATCCAGTCGGTTTTGTTCGGTCCGTGTTTGATGAAGGAGACGTAGTGGCTGGTCTCGATGCAGAGCACCTGCGAACAGCTCCAGGGTCTCCCGGGGCAGGGGGCGGCCCGACGCCCGGCCAGGGAAGCCCTCGGGGAGGCACAGGGCAGAGCGCTGGTGGGAACTCCTCTGGGGGTGGGAGTGCACCTGGAGGAACCATAGACAGCCTGCTGAACACCAAGGAAGAACAGTCCGGAAGAGCCACTAAGACTGACATACATGGAGGCAGGCATCCAAGCAGACGGACAGAGATGGACTGCGAGAGAAATGCGAATACAAGTGAACGGCTACTTCAACAGGCAGCCAGGTAGATGGACATGTCAGACATAAACAGGATAGAGAAACACACACAGACACACCCATTGTTTACGGACCAACTCGAGCCTACCTGCTTGGAACATGTTTTGCAAAACAGTTTGAAACCAGTCCTGCTGAAGACCTGGTCTCTGAAACAGTCCACACACTCTTCCTGCGCCAGCTGACCACACATCACACACTGCTGGGGACCTGCAACACACACACAGACACATATATGTAGTGTATGTGCCATGTTTTGTGTGTGTTGTTTGTTTGTTTGTTTGTTTGTTCAATGGACGTGCGCACCATCTGATAGGAGGTGAGTAATGTCCAGTTCCAGTGAAGGGATGATCTTCTCAAACATCTTGAATTTCTTCCCAAAGCGTGGCATTTGCAGTATGAAGCAGGAGGGGACCTGCAGATGGAAAAGGTGAAGAGAGTGTATTGACACACACAACTCTGCAATAGAAACCTGGAGACACTGAGACACAGAGAGCAGAAACACGACGGGAAATGAGAAGGCAGAGCAGCAGCGCCATCTGCTGGGATCCTACTGCAACTGGAGAGAGAGAGCTAGACAGAGCCAAAGAATGAGAGAGACAGAGATAGACACAGAGAGAGAGTGAGAGATGGAGAGCGAGAGACGGACATAGAGAGAGACAGACAGATAGACAAGAGCCCCAGCCAAACTGACAGAGTGGCTGACAGACAGACAAAGCCCCAGACAGACTGCCAGACAGACAGACAGACAGACAGACCTCGGCCAGTCGGAGAGCAGAGCTGTGGAAGGAGTGCTCCAGCAGTTGCTGGACGGTGGGAAGGACCAGGCTGTGGTTGTGGTCCAGGAAGATCTGGTAGCAGTAACTCTCCTGGACCTTGCCCCCTGCTGAACTGTTAACCCCCCCACCACACACACACACACACACACACATGCCGTGAAGGATTAATTGTAATATTTAATTTGTATATATATTATATATTGTTATATTACATATTCATGTATTTAATTTATAAGTATATTTGAGTTCTAACATATACATATATAGGTATATTGATAATATTTGGATAATCTATCTCGTAGTGGTGTGTAAACCTAGGCAGGGCGAGGTGGAGGTGTGACGCTGCCATACATTTTGAGGAGTGGCTCCAGACACAGGATCTGGTGCATGATGAGAGACAGGAACTCCTCGGGATCTGACACCAAACCCACACACAGTAGGGGTGTTAGCCACTCCTGTCCGCACAGTGAGATAGCACGCTAGCGCTACGCTTGAAGGCTAGGCTAGGTGGCTAGGCTAGGCTTAGCGGCTAGGCGGCTAGGCTAGGAGACTAGGCTAGGAGACTAGGCTAGGACACTAGAGTAGGAGACTAGTATAGGAGGCTTGGGGACTGGGCTAGGAGGCAAAAAGGCTAGGCTAGGAGGCAAGCCAAGGAGGCTAGGCTAGGAGGCTAGGTGGCGTGATCACCTTTCTCCTCAGTGGTGTAGGAGTGGCAGTAGCCGCGATCCTGGAGCTGCTGGCGAAGCTTCATGATGTGTTTCCCCTCCACGAAGCCCTTACTGCAGAGGAATCCAACACACACACACACACTGCTGTGATGTAATAAACCATGCATTACTTAATATCTTCCGAGCTACAATGCCATGTCAGTATGACAAAAACACACAATATACCGCTATATATAATAACAAAATATTAGTGCAAACGATAACAATATTTAATCGCATTAATGGCATAATTAACTCGCGATTAATCGCAATTAATCGCACATTTTTATCTATTCTAAATGTCCCTTGATTTCTTTTTGTCCAATAATTTTTTCTCATTTTAATGCTTTTATCAACATGGAAAAGTGGATCGGATTGCTTGGTGCAAATGTTTTTCTAAATTGAAAACAACATCAATCGCCTGGCTTTGACGAGGGGGCGGAGAATTCGGCATCAGCTGTGTGCTTGGCCATCAAGTGGTATTTCAGACTGGACGTGCTGCGATGATAGCTCAGTTCACAACGACAAAACACACAGATCACTTTGGCTTGTCAATGGAACCATTTGGCAACTTTTTAAAAGTAAACATTCCATTCAGAATCTTATTGGCATCCATTTCGGCGTCTCGCTCTCACCATCCACTCAAAACGTAACGTTAGCCTACTACTCTTTAGCCGGCTCGCAAGCCCAAACAAGTGAGTGCGGCGTGCCTGTTGTTTTGTTTCCGGTCTAGCTAGATCCGGTGTGGTGTTGTAGTTTTTCTAACGTCAGTAGTTGTTGCAACAGCATGTGAAAAAAACTAAAACGTTTGCTAGTCCAAAAAGAACGTTAATTGCGCGATAAAAAAATGGAAATAGGTTTGCGTTAACGCCGTTAATAACGCGTTAAACTGACAGCACTACAAATATGCATTACTTAATATCGTCCAAGCATATAATTCCATGTCAGTATCTCTCTCTCACACGCACGCACACACACGCACAGCACACACGCACACACACACACAGCTGACCTGCGGAGGGGGTTGACAATGTCATGCAGCAGTGTGTTCTGGATGGGGGCGTCACGTATCTCTGTTGATTTAAATAGGAGGGAGTCCAGAACTGATGTGCATGAGAATAGACTAGAGAGAGGGGAGAACACACACACACACTCACATGAATGGAAAAGTCAAAGTGCCTTCACCTATTTTGAAAGAAACACTAACCTAAAGTCATCATCATCATCCTCCTTCTCCTCATCCTAACCTGAAGAGGGCCGAGTCCATGTAGCAAGAGTTGCAGTGACCCTGGATCCCCTTCATCCGGCCGACCAGAATCTTGTCCACCTGCTCCGAGCTGACAGGATCAACATTTCCCAGCATTCCTAAACTGCGCTCAGCTTCCCTCTCTGAGGTAACACACACACAAACAAACAAACACACACAGACACGGTAACTGCTTACGATATCGACAACAGCACAGCAAAGACGGCAGGTGTTCTGAGCAGTACGAGCCCCTCTCACCATGACCCCCCTCAGGCGACCCCCCAAATCGGGAGTCCGGGTGGCAGGAGGCCAGCTTGACGAAGAGTCCGTGTTGAGGAAGACACTGGAACAGTCTCTTCCCCTTGAAGGTCCCATCGCTTACTCCAATACTGTCCTCCTGGAGAGAGACAACTGGTTTGTATAGACAGAAAATAGACCAGGGCAAATAGACCAGGGCAAATAGACCAGGCAAACAATAGTTGGGTTATAAATTGCCTAAAAGCGATCTGGCCATAGAGTACAAGTTCCATCCTTGGGAGAGAGAAGTTCTTTTTTCTAAAAACAGCAGGAGGTCAATATTGAGTTGGCCTACCAGCTCAATACCAGCCCTGGTGTGGTCCAAATCAGGCAGATCCCCAATCCAACGGATGGTTCCATAGGCAGGACCAGTACCCAAATGGATCTGCACCAGAGAGTCCACCCCCAGATCTGGAACATGGCCCTCCCTCTTAGGCACCTCAGGTACATTGACGTCCATGGCGTCCGATTCTGGGAATCAGCCGAGGACAGATACGACACCATCAGCAGACCGCACACACTCAAGCGCGCTTGCGCACACACACACGCACACACACACACACCTGGCAGGAGCTCCTCCTTAATGACACAGTCGATGGGCACCCAGACCTCTCCTCCTTTTTCTCCCTTCTCGTTGGTGTCCTGCAAAAACCACCAGAGCGTCACTCGTCATGCCTGCTCATGGCTCGGTCAGACCAGGCATCGTCACTGGGGAGTGGTCACTCACTGTGGAGATGAAAACATTCTTCCTTCCCTGCTTTTCCTCCAGGCCCATCACCATTCCATGTCGGCCATTCTCCTCGTCCTCAAGGAAGAAGATGACCCTGTCCCCGGTGGTGAAGGACTGTGGGCTTGACTGTGGTTCAGGTGCTGGAGGGATGGGTGTTAGGGGTCTGACTTTGGAGAAAGGGGCAAACATGCCATTATCCTTACCACAGGAGAAGTAGGATTTGTAATTAAATGTCCCATCGGTATTTCCTTTGCCTTTATCCTGTCCATGGGAGAAAAAAAACAGGTCAGGTTTATATGAATTTCTTCTCACATACATTTCAGATACAAGAGTGGTCATTTACTGTATATGACCCAATAACCAGGATATGCACCAATTACCGTCAATCTGAAAATACAAGCTTAGACCTATTCATAGTTCAAACCACTGGTGCAGTTAAAGCCATAGTGTAAATAGGGTAGGATGTCAATAATGGGTTCATCATGCACAATTCACATACCTGCAGTTCGATCCCAAAGAATGTCCCCGCTATAGGGTCTGTGGACTTAGGCTCTGTGATCCTTCCTATGTAGCGTATTACTCCCTTCAGCTTCTTTTTTCTCTCTCCCTCCACTGTGACCGGCGTGTCTTTAGTGAGGCCTAGCGCTGTACGGAGAGCCGCCTCCTCTTTGAACCATTTCAGCCTTTCTGCGTTGTCTTTTAGAGCCTGCAAAAGCTCAGCCTCCTTAACAGTGATTTCCTTTAAGATACTTGATTTAATCTTAGAGTCCAGTCCTAAATTGTCAATGCAGATAACAGGCACCTCGGTGTTATCTTTCTTACGTGTCCTGTTCTCGGTTAGGTAGCAAATGTGACCTGCGCTTATGGTCTTGCATTTGTCGGTGGTGATATAATAAGTCTTGCCATCGGTACCAGAATTCATGGTTGCTCAGTAAAGCTGTGGGATGCACCTTTAAGGCAAAAATAAACAACAGTGTAAGATGTGACAGGACAGAAGAACAGTCAATTGAAACATCACGAAAAGATAATCAAAAAGCGAAAGCCAGATTTGCACCTGTTCCATCAAATTGGATTTGAAAAAGTATATAATCAGCTTTAAAGTTCGAGCTAACTAGCTAAATCAGTCAAGTAGGCTACATTTACTAACGTTATGAGTTTGCCTACACGAAGTTGTTTGTTAGATTTCTATAGTTAAATTTATAACAGTGGTTATGAGTAGCTAGGCGATTAGCCAGGAATTACAATCAAACTCACCTGTTCGTCTGGGAAAGTTATACTTGGCAAAAGTTTATCCTCTGGTAGCTAGCGGCAGAACATAGGTGGCTAACATAGCTATAATCCAGTCACTTTCACTTCCCTTTTCGTTTCTGACTGAAGTGAAGTGTCACGTCAGACACTTCGTTAGCTAACTAGGTATCTTAAATCATCACTTATCCGATCATTGTCAACACACTCACTGTATCCAGACAGCGTTTTTTAGACTATTTTTTTCTTTATCCCTCAAAAAGTCAAACTTAACGTATCTTAGATATATTTTGTCAACACAAACGCATGGACTTAATCGCGCTGTCATTGGACTAGGATTTGGCTACCTCATTACATCATCTATGAGCGTCTGCGCCGCGCTATGATGACGACGCAGTTGGACGTAAACATGGAGGAGAGAGAGGCACTGAAAAGGCAAATCGAATTGTTACAAAGTGAGTTTGTGATTTTACAGGATTGATACATTTAGCTAATTAGCCGCTGCATATTGAGGTGAATAACATTTGAGCTGTCATATGGAAAATCCAAAACACTGCCCATTGTTAGCTAGCTGCCATCTGCTCTGCCTGTTTGACTAACGTTAGCAAGCTAGCGTAGCTAATACACTGGGTTAGTGACAAGCTAGGGAATATTTTAAGATAATAGTTTAGCTGGTTTGCTACTTTACTAACGCCTACGGCACTGCTTGTGTATGTATAACCTTGCTAACGGTTGCAAAATAGGGTTTTAAGCCTGACGATGAAATCCCTGTTTACCCACAGATCTCATCAACAACCACCGAAGTGTGCATGGTGATGCCCCCTCCAGTGCTGGTCCGCGTCAGCAGGAACGAGCAACGTCAGCCCGAGGGCATGCTCAGAGCTCATATGTCACTCCTTCACACACACCCAGTGGAGTGCTTAACTTGCCTGTACCTGCTGGGCAGTGGAGGAAGACATACTCTATCAGTAACAAGAGAAACGAAGCCTCGCACAATAGACCCACACAGACCCCCGTCTCCATGTCCTCCTCTGGCTCCTTGTCTAGGTCCCTGCAGGCAACCCGTGCAGGTCGAAGCAGCTCCCCGCCCAGCCACTGCCTCCCGGCAGACCTTGTCAACAGAGAGAGTGGCGGAGCCGGGGGTCTCACTGGAGGATCGTGTGGCCAGAGGAGAACAGTCACATCTGCCACTGAGGTTTTGTCCTGCAGACAGAGGACCGGGGCTGGAGATGAGGCTGAGGCTGGGACGAAGACGCCAGCGTTTGCGAGGACCGGCGTGCCACTGGACGACTCCCAGAAACAGCTGAAGCAGAATGTTCAGTCACGGCATGAAGCTTCCAAGTTCACCTGGGTGAAGAGCCAGGAGGCAGGGGGATCTGGGCCCCAAGAGGCCCGAGCCGAACCCCTGCTCCCAGAAGCAGTCACCAGCCCTGCCCCGGACTCCAATGCTGGGGC
>CM042859.1:5972265-5992991 GCA_023658055.1 Thaleichthys pacificus | reverse complement strand
AGAGCGCCACAACATCACTAACGGCCAACTGTTGTTTTGGAAGGCCGGGGTGGTAAGGGCACTCCCAAAAGCCGTCCAGGACGGACTCGAGGACGTGGTGGGTCTGACATACAAACCTGTAGCTGAATGGACAAACTACCTCATACATTATCACAAGAAGCATGAAGAAGCAGAAAAAGAGGAACGTGAGAAAGTCAGAGAATTGGATAAACAGCTCCTGAAGGGCCAGGTCACAGACAGACACAACCTAGTCAATGAGAAGAAGAAAGCTGCAAAGACGCAGATGGTAGTGGAAGAACCACCGATTGAACAACTGGCAATGGAAGTAAAACCCCCACAGCCACAATCCCAACAACCTCAACCCCAATACCCTCAACCCCAATACCCACAACCCCAATATCAGCCCCAATATCCACCGCCACAACCTCAATACCAATATCCACCTGTGTCACCTGAACAATATGCTCTTCAGTATCCTCACCCAGAACCGCTGCTGTGTCCTCCCCCACCTGGAAACTATAGACCATACCAACAAGGCCACCCGAGAGGCAGCGGAAGAGAAGGCCCAACAAGAGGTTCCTCCTTTCAAAACCAGCCACGTGGGGATTTGGCACATTTGGCCAGAGTCCTCAAGGCCAGATTGACCACGGTTTCGGCTACCAAAACAACTACAACAACAAACGAGGAAGAGGTGGCTACAACAAGCGAGGATGAGGAAGAGGCCAAATACAGCCTCAACAGGCACCACAGCAGCAGCAGCAGCAACAAACTCAGCAACCACCAACCAATCTACCTCAACCACCACATGGCGCAGATGCCACTCAATGCGTGGAGCCAGGACCAGTGGCAGGGAGACCAATGAGGAGGCCCAGAGGATCCGACTGCAGGTGACGCCCAAGCCAGTGAAGTATCAATGGTCACCTGCATGATTGATGGAGAAAAAGTGGAATTAATGGTAGACACAGGAGCAGCAGTGTCATGCCTGAACAACTTAGAAAAGACAACACCACTCTCTTCTAAAACCATCAGGACAGTTGGATACTCGGGACAAAGTGAAGAACAACGGTACACCCAGCCACTGATCACCACAGTCGGCTCACAAACACTGGCACATTCATTCCTACATGCCCCCAAATGCCCCGTGAACTTCATGGGGAGAGACTTGCTAGTAAAAATAGGAGTAACCATCACCTGCTCCACACAAGGATTAACGTTGTATATGCCAGGAGAGAAAACATCAAGAACAATCGTTGATGGCCAGAGGATACTATTCATGGGCACTAACGCAGAAATGCCAGCAGGAATGACAGAAATTAAGCAAATATACTGGACAAGACTGTTTCCACCAGAGGAAGCGAAAGGAGTACTCAAAACCTACATGGACTGGAAGCCATGGATAAATGAACTTCATCCATACGGACCACCACCAGACCCACCACATTGCACGTACAACTACCTACGGGCACCAGATGAAGTATATCAGGAGGCGTGGCAGACCCACAGAGAAGGAAAACTGGAGAAAGTAAGATCAAGAGACGTGGTAAAAGAAGGAGTTGCAGCTGTCAGAAATATTACCCTATTAAGCATTGCACAGTCAGTCGGTGAACAAGTTTAAGAAAGCTTTATTGCTTGCGGCCGGCCCACAAGGAGACAAAAACATCACACGCCATTGTGCTACAAGTTTGTCTGCTAGCATGTTGTGCTAGCTACCTATTTAAGCAGCCCCGCTCTTTACAGTCATTGGTTAAGACAAAGGCATGCAAATGTCCCATGGCTCTTCTTCATTTGCTCCTTGCATAGACCTGGCGCGCGTGTGTGCGTGCGTGCTTGAGTGTGTGCGTTCTTTGACCCCTGTAAGCTTTACCACATGATTCACCCAACACAGATAAGGCCAGACATCTTTTATGGCCTCTCCAGTAAGAGTGAGTGGTCAGCCCAGGTCACCTTGTTTACATATGCCTCATGCTACCCAAAGTTCAGATTTGGGGGTAGGCCTCTCTCTACACACAAGGAATGCTGAACACAGAATCATTCTTATACAGGATAAATGTGTTACATCTTCAATTTTTCCAACAGCATCGTATTGTGAATTAACACCTGAACAAATGGCATGGTTCACACTGACCAGTGAATCAGTGCCCCACATCACTCTATCAGTTGCAGTGTCTCGGTCCAAGCAAGGTGTCTCGGTCCAATGGTGAAAAAAGCATTGGCGATGACATGGATACCCACAGGAGCACCAAAATTACATGTTAATGCCGCAGGAGACATGTGGAGAATTTCTGACACACAAGACAACAAAGGAAGCATGGAAGAAGTGGAGCTGGAAAGGGACCACAGACGGGAACACACAAACCACACAAACACGGATAACTATCTAAAAGATGTCCCAGAAAAGTTGTGGACGACAGGGCCATATGATGTGGGGAAGGTGGACAGCGAGGTTGTGATGACACTGAAGAATCCACGCGGCACACCAGTTTGGCATCCTCAATATAAACTGAAGGAAGAACAGATCGAAGGGATTGGAGAGACCATCGCCGGACTGTTAACAGCTGGAGTGATAAGGCCGTCGAACTCTCCATGGAACACACCAATACTGCCAGTACCAAAAGCAGGAGGGAAAGGATGGAGGATGGTACATGATCTCCGCCCAATCAACGACGTAACGAAAACTCTTCAAGTACGATCAACTCTTGATCGTACCAGATCCATGTCTCACTCATGAATTTGACCCCAGAGCAAACCCATTTCTCAGTTATAGATCTGGCAAACGCTTTCTTCTGTATCTCGTTACGTCAAGACGTCCAGGAATGGTTTGCATTCACGTATAATGGACAACAATACACCTACAATCGGCTGCCACAAGGGCACAAGGACTCCCTGGGAATCTTTAACCTAGTGTTGCGCTGTGATCTGACAGGCATTACGCAGTAATAATACAATATGTGGGCGACCTCGGCTGAGCAATGCCTCGAAGCTACCCGAAGACTGCTGATGCTGTTGGCGGAAAAAGGATATAAGGTGAAGAAGGGAAAAACACAGATTGCCAGAATAACAGTGACGTACCTGGGCAGATTGATTTCAGCCAACAGCATGACACTAACAAACTCACAAAAGGAGTCCATTCTGAACCACGGAAAACCAACAACTGTCAGACACATGCTGGCATTTCTGGGATTGACAGGGTACAGCCGAAACCACATCCCTGACTAGGGCTGTGTCTACTACCGCGCACTTTACTAAGTACACTGCAATACAGTGCACTGCAATACAGTGCACTTACATCTGTAGTGCACTCTGTCGCTGAGTAGTGCTGTCTCAAATGGAACACTAAGTTAACCACTTGGCGGGAAGTGACGGACGCAAATCTGATTGTGACACCCGCGAATCTAAGGCGAATCTGCTCGCGAGTCATTTCGTCCGCCATTATTTTAGAAATGAAATGAAAAGCTGCCGAAAGGGCTCCTCCTCTTCCGCTACGTAGCCAATATGGCGCCCGTTTAGGGCGAGTAGTGTCCATCGTTGTACACTGCATTTTTTGACCGTTTGCAGTGCGTCATCCGGGTACTTTCAGTGCACTGAATTCTGCTGGTTCTGTCAGTGTAAGCGCCCTAAGCACTGAAAGTCAGTGCTCGAAGTGCACAAGTGTGCGGTAGTAGACACAGCCTAGGTGTCCCTAACCCAACCACTGAGGGATATACTTAACGCCGCTGGAATCAGAGACCACCAAGAAATACTCGCATTGACACTAGAGGCTGAGCAAGCATTCATCTGCTCCAAACAAGCACTGGGACAAGCCGAACATCTCTGTCCTCCAGACTATACAAAACCGTTTCACCTGGATGTTTCTGAAACAGGTGGTACTGTTACATTACATTTACATTTAGTCATTTAGCAGACGCTCTTATCCAGAGTGACTTACAGTAAGTACAGGGACATTCCCCCCGAAGCAAGTAGGGTGAAGTGCCTTGCCCAAGGACACAACGTCATTTGGCACGGCTGGGAATCGAACTGGCAACCTTCAGATCAAATCAAATCAAATGTATTTGTATAGCCCTTTTTACACGCAAGCATGTCACAGAGGGCTTCACATACGCCCCTAGAACTGCCCCTCAACCAACCTAAACCCTCAAGGAAGACAAGGAAAAACTCCCAGAAAAACTCACAGCAGGAGAAAAAATGGAAGAAACCTTGGGAGGAGCAATTCAGAGAGGGATCCCCTCCTCCAGAGACGGTTGGTGAGAGAGAGGAGCAGAACACAGGCTTAACATAGTCATACAGTGTCAATGGGTTTTTAAACACAAAAATCCATTGTTCAATCTTTATAGATGTAGGACAGGACCGGGAGACTCGCGACCAGGTCCAGCGTTGGCCGACCGACGACCAGGCAGGTGCTGACAGCTCAAACCCCCCACACCACAAGGGATGTGTGTGGTGGGGGGGGAAGGGACACACACACACACACACAGAGAGAGGAGAGCAGGGATTAGAGAATGCCAGGAGCAGCTAACAGATTACTAGCCCGACTCCCTCACCGCTCAGCCATCTGATACATCTGTTACGGCAGTTCTGTTTCAGAAAAAGGAGGGGGAAAGAAGAGTACTCATGTATCACAGCTCAAGACTTGGTAATGTGGAAATGGGACAATTTCTCAATGGCCTTAGCCGAGGCCATTGAGAAAACAGCACACATTGTCATGTGCCACCCGCTAAAAGTCAACACAACACATGGAGTGGTGTCATTTCTCACCTCAAGGGCTTTCACCATCTCTGCCGTATGAAAAGCAAAAATATGTGGAGCATTGATAAAACCACACATTTCCTACGAGACTGGAAACATCAACATGGCCCCTGAGTTGGATCCTGCTGAACTCATACCCCACAACTGTGAATGTGTCTCAGAAGGATCTGAAGATAAGACCGGACCTTACCACCACACCACTAAAAGACCCGGACTGGTCACTGTTTAGTGACGGATGTTGCTACAAAGGAAACGCTGGAAATGTGGCCTCCTACGCAGTTGTTCAGCAGGAGGGAGCCGACAAATGGAACAACTGTCAGAAATATATATATCTATAAAGCATTGCACAGTCAGTCGGTGAACAAGTTTAAGAAAGCTTTATTGCTTGTGGCCGGCCCACAAGGAGACAAAAACATCATACGCCATTGTGCTACAAGTTTGTCTGCTAGCATGTTGTGCTAGCTACCTATTTAAGCAGCCCCGCTCTTGACAGTCATTGGTTAAAACAAAGGCATGCAAATGTCCCATGGCTCTTCTTCATTGGCTCCCTTGCATAGACCTGGCGCGCGCGTGTGCGTGCGTGTTTGAGTGTGTGCGCTCTTTGACCCCTGTAAGCTTTACCATATGATTCACCCAACACAGATAAGGCCAGACATCTTTTATGGCCTCTCCAGTAAGAGAGAGTGGTCAGCCCAGGTCACCTTGTTTACATATGCCTCGTGTTACCCAAAGTTCAGATTTGGGTGTAGGCCTCTCTCTACACACAAGGAATGCTGAACACAGAATCATTCTTATACAGGATAAATGTGTTACATCTTCAATTTTTCCAACATATCCCTCCTGTTTATCCTGAATAAAATGTGTTATTCCAAAACCACGCCTACACACAGTCAATAAAATCAAAAACACATAAAATCTAAATAATTCATTTAAAAAAATGTTGGGGTAATATTCAATAAGACTATACAGCATTATAGTCTAGTAGTGTGAATGCTTGGGCATGAAAAACCCGTCATCACTCAACAGTGATCATTTGATGTCTGTTGCACCGGCAGACCTGGACTTCATCTCAGATCTCGTTCACCACCAAAATCAAATAGAAACAAAGATTGCAACAAAGAAATCAATACAGAAATTATCAGGATATAAGAACATGCCTACTTGTTGTCAACAAGGTCATCTCTAAAACCATCAAACATTCAGTAGACTGTCAGTCAGCTTTTTCTAAGACAGGCCCTGATTGTGCTCTTCCTCTCCAGGTTAGGTGATAAGCAATTCTCTCCAGGTCAGGGAGTCATAAACCTCAGTTAACCAAACAAAAACCTGTTTAACCCTTAAGTCACCCCAGATTTTACCTCCAGATGTACTCCCCTGCAAACTTAGGAAAAGAAGCTCACCCTCCCCCGAAGGTGATCTCCTACAGAGCAATCAAGACTTTTAGGTCAGCAGACATTTCTCTCCAGCCTGCTGCTAACTCTTTTACAACCTCTGCATGATAAGACACATCACTTTGGCACAAATCCTGAAATCTCATTACATGTTCTCAATTTCTGTTTCTTTTCAAATTAATATCAACTTTCTGTAGTGCAACCATGTTTCTCAAAAACAAAACATTAAGCTTTAATGCAACTCCCAAATAATACTTCATCAAGTCACATAAATGTAACAGTATTGTTATCTCCTCTTCCGACAGTCTATAACTGTTCTCAAAACATTCGAACTTCTGCCCTGTGTCGAACGCCCCTAAAGGAGCCTTCGTTTTGATGGACTTTGGAGAAATAATTTTGAGAAAAAAAAGAAAAGAATAATGCTTATTAATGAAGAAATGTTCATTTGGCAAATGTGTTTGACTTTTGTGCATACGTATATTCAAGATATGCATTAAAAAAGTTTTAGATGCTTGCATACATATATCAAGTTTTTGCATTTTTCCGTGCATACATATATCAAGTTTTGTATTTTCAAGAGAAGTTTTGATCTCTAGCATTGCATATGTTTTTGAAATGTGCATTGGCAAATGTTTTTTAAGAGAGTGCTTGCATATGGTGTTTTGAAATGTGCATTGGCAAATGTTTTAAGAAAAGAGCTTGCATATGTTTTAAGGAGATAGCTTGCAAATGTTTTGAAACCTTTTTTACCTCTTTTGAATACTTTGTAGATGTGCATCTTAACATAGAAACGTAGAACTGCTAATGTGTAAGAGTTTAAGGCAGAATGTTTCAGTATGACAGATGCAGAGGACGTGGTTAGTAAATGCTTGCATAGATAAAACCACTTTTGACCTTTTTGGAGAATACAGGAAACGTGTGTAATAGACAGATACATTTACATTTAGCAGACGCTTTTATCCAAAGCGACTTCCAAGAGAGAGCATTACAAAAGAGCATAGGTCACTGATCATAACAATGAGATAGCCCCAAACATTGCAAGCAGCCAAAACATGAAGTATACATTGTGAAAAACAAAATAAGTGCCAAGGGGAAGAACCATAAGAGCATGCAGTTAAACAAGTTACAATTAAACAACATGAAACTCAAAAAAAAAAAAAAAAAAAAAAAAAGGGCAAGAGTGTACCTGTAAAGAAGAAGACAAAAACCTGCGTCATGTATGGCCCAAGTCTAGACAGGGCCATCCCTTTTTTGTGAATGATATAAAATGAAAGTTGTGGGTGAAGATCAACCCTCTTCTCTCAAGATTGTCTCTATGTTGAACCTAGTCTGAAGTTGAGGTCGAGTCGCGAGTCGAGTTTGTGTCAACTTGTGCCTGATTTAAAGCAAAGAGTTTTTCATTTCGTCAGCTGTACTGACCATCTTTTACTTTCTGTTTTACTAGTGATCCCTAAGGTCCGCGTTTCTTATTTTCCTTGCTCGGCCTTAGCAAAAGAGGTTAGCTTCCTTTTTTATTTTTTTATTACACCATTGATTTTGTTCCTATTATAACCTGCCAATAAAAATGTGAAAAGACAGTCGTTGCCCTACCGCCCATTTGTGCGCCCCTCGCTCGAGACCACGAGATTCACTCAGCGCCACACACCTAGACTCAGGTGAGTTCCCCGGGAATCGCGACCAGTCATTTAGACACGAATACTGTCCAGCTGGTGTTTACGCGAAACAGGGTCTTGAAGTGTTCGTCTGTTCAGACATATATACTCTCTCGACAGGTGCGGTGTTGCGTCTCACAGATAAACTAAAACTAACTGAAACTAACGTACATCAGGCTACAAGTACAAGATGGCGGCGTAAGCAACAGGAGTGTCAGGTGTAGTCTGCTAAATGTCATAATTTCGGCCTTCATGCCCAAATTCTAAAGTTCCATTATCTCGCAACAAATCTGATACGAACTGAACTTTTGCACGTTGCAAAGAAACTCTGTTTGTTGCATAGAAACGTTGTTTGTTGCAAAGTTTCCTAACTGAGATCCGCGTGTCTAGAGTTCGACATGGATCAGACACTGATCTCCAATCAATCAATTTGGAACGCTATACAGCAACTGAAATTGGATATGTTTTCCCATTTTGATGCGAAAATGGAAACTATTCAATCGGGCTTACAAACAATACAAGGCTCGCTGTCCACACTCGGTGATCATGTGTCGCAACTTGAACAAAGAGTAAGCGCAAATGAAGACAATTTAACTGAACTACAAAAGAATGTTAAAACACTCGTGAGCGAAAACTCTTACCTGCGCGACAAAATTGAGGATGCAGAGAATCGGAGTAGGGCATATAATCTGCGTTTTTTGCATGTTCCGGAAAAATCTGAGGGCCAGGATATCCTTGGTTTCATGAAAGACCTTATCCAGCTACTCCTGGGGGCAGAGAACTTTAAGATGCCTCCAGTCATCGAGAGAGCCCATCGTTATCCCACTACGGTACACACGAATGTGCAGAAACCTGGCCCAAGGCCAATCCTGGTGAAACTCCTCAGCCTCCAAGATAAACAACAAATACTACGTCTTTCACGTGAGAAAAAGGAACTAAAGTACAAAGGCAACCGCGTCCACATCTTCCCTGACTTCAGCGCTGGCTTGGTCATCAAACGTCGGCAGTTTGACAACATCAAGAAAAAGCTCCGCGAACTGAATATGGAATATTCTCTTCTCTATCCGGCCTCACTGAGGATCATCGCAGCGGGCAAAGCAGTCCTGTTCAAAAGCCCTGGAGATGCGGAGTCTTTCATTCAGGATCTTGAGACTCATTACCCAAAATGACTGACTTCGTCTCATTTAATTGAGGTATAAGATTCAATTTGTTAAATATTATTTGTGGCAATGAAAGGCTTATATATGAATTCATTGAAGTGAACTCTGTTATTTACTGAGTAGCTTTGGCTACCTGTTTCTCAGGCCATTTAGACACATTTTGGCCATTCTTCTGTGTTCTTCTTTAAGGTCCTATCCCAGCTAACACAGTTACGTTGCCCTTACGTTGCCGCAACGTCACTCGATGACCAAACATACGTTGCCGCAACGTCTTTGGCGACGTTGCCGGACCGTGCATCTGTGGGACGCCAGAAGGTAACCGCAACGTCATCTTGTGACGTTGCCAGTCCGTAACCGCGACGTCGTGGCAACGTTATTTTCCGACGTTGCCAGTCTGTAACCGCGACCTCCTAGCAACGTTGTTTTGTGACGTTGCCAGTCCGTAACCGCGACCTCCTAGCAACGTTGTTTTGTGACGTTGCCAGTCCGTAACTGCGACCTCCTAGCAACGTAATTTTGTGACGTTGCTAGTCCGTAACTGCGACGTTAACTAAGTAACCTATATTTCTCAATTCTACTGCTTATATTGGGGCGGTTCATATGCAGATCTCATTTGCCCAAAATGCTACTTGTTCTTGTATAATAGGCTATTTGTTGTAATATGCTTGCTAATATGTTTACATGGTAGCCAACTTTAGGAGGACTATGTTTGTGTGATGTGTAGCCTAACTCAAGCTAATCATAAACAAGGCAGCATTTCCATGTAACATTTTATTTCAAACAAAGTGCCAAACAGTGAATTAAAATCTTCTGCCAGTCCCCGCTACAGGTCCTGTCTGTTGGCCCTGACAATGAAGCACAAAATAAGTTAGTGTTCTATCAACATAATTGCACGTGTAAAAAGGGGCTATACAAGTCATAAAAAAATCACATCTAAAATAATATACATCATCAAAAAAATGTGATTCTAGATTTTTGTCACATAGCCATGTGAAAGGTTGGATATGGAAGCTGCAATCATTGGGTGTGCTTTGCCTTCGGCAAGGGCACAACCTTTGTTCTCTCACATATATCTTATTGGGTGTGCTTTGCCTTCGGCAAGGGCACAACCTTTGTTCTCTCACATATATCTTCTTCTTCTTCTTATTATTATTATTTTCCCACCCCTAAAACTCAGTCAATATTTGGCCTACATAGACAACCTAGGTGTCAAACGTTTCGTCTTGGTCTCGATTGCGTTGCTTCTATTGGGATTTACGTTCCGTTGCACAGTTTAGGAGGTTACAAAGTTTTTGTGGCAAAAAGTGTCTTCTGTCAACGAAGGGTAGCAGTGCTAGCCTACGTCACTACGTCAGCACACGTTAGCAACGACGCATGGATACAACGTGATAGAGACGTTCTAGCACGCAAATTGGAGCTTGGATTATGAGTGAAAAATGCCAACCCCCAAAATTACCAACCATTGGGTTTTGTTGAGAAAGCAATTTCGAGTGGAACTGCCTTCTCGGATTTTTTATTTAGGTTGTGAAAGTCTTTGTAATTTGAGCGAGTGCGGGTCGCCCGTGAGACTGCCTAGGCGGCAGCCATGCAAGCGTCATAGTAGTTTAGTATTTTCGTATTTTTATAGTTCGGTCAATTCTACACCACAACACAGAAGGAGGGCAATGTTATGACGATATGACTATTGTGAAGACAGCCAGAAGGTGAGATTTTAATGTAGGTTGCTGTAAAAACTTTGATTGGTTTGCTACGTGAGAGCCCCGTCAGCCTCCGTTGACGATTGCGTCAGCTGTTGTCGATCTTTGATGAGTATTTTCTTAATTTCGTACCAGGGTCAATTCTACATCAAAAATCAGAAGGAGGGCAGTGTTATACAGATATGGCGATTGCGAAGACAGCCAGCGCGTCAGCATATTTTTGTGATTTGTGTAAAACTTGGAATTTGAGTGACACCACGGCTTGTTTTGACGTTAGCCTCAGTCAGACTCGGCTCACCCACTGGCAGTGTGTAGTACTGTCTTCAATGCCACAGCTAAACTTTATGTCAAAAGAAACATTCTCATTTCCGGCGCTTTCAAACAATCAGTGAAATGTGGAGCAACAGCAGCTAGCTTGCCTCTAGCAAACTTATTTTGAATTAGCCATTTCCCCCTACATTAATGTCAAACTTATTTACGTTTTGGGGGGCATATTTTCAGTTAGCAGACGGTACTGTTTGAATCGCGATTCCATACTGCCAGTGACAACGTTGTTACAGTAGCTTGTTTCAAAGGGGGTTTGCAGCTGTTTCAAAGGGTGTTCTTAATGAAATATGCAATATGAGTAGGCTAAATGCTTGAAAATATCACTAGAAGGGAAAAACTTACAACCGACGCAAGCAGGCACACCCTACAATTTCCCCAGAAATTGTACCCTCTCTAGTTGGGTGTGCTTTGCCTTCGGCAATGGCACAACCTTTGTTCTCTCACATATATCTTATTATTATTATTATTTTCCCACCCCTAAAACTCAGTCAATATTTGGCCTACATAGACAACCTAGGTGTCAAAAGTTTCGTCTTGGTCTCGATTGCGTTGCTTCTATTGGGATTTACGTTCCGTTGCACGGTTTAGGCTGAGCTCAAGTTTTTGGGGCGAAAAGTGTCTTCTGTCAACGAAGGGTAGCAGTGCTAGCCTACGTCACTACGTCAGCACACGTTAGCAACGACGCATGGATACAACGTGATAGAGACGTTCTAGCACGCAAATTGGAGCTTGGATTATGAGTGAAAAATGCCAACCCCCAAAATTACCAACCATTGGGTTTTGTTGAGAAAGCAATTTCGAGTGGAACTGCCATCTCGGATTTTTTATTTAGGTTGTGAAAGTCTTTGTAATTTCAGCGAGTGCGGGTCGCCCGTGAGACTGCCTAGGCGGCAGCCATGCAAGCATCATAGTAGTTTAGTATTTTCGTATTTTTATAGTTCGGTCAATTCTACACCACAAAACAGAAGGAGGGCAATGTTATGACGATATGACTATTGTGAAGACAGCCAGATGGTGAGATTTTAATGTAGGTTGCTGTAAAAACTTTGATTGGTTTGCTACGTGAGAGCCCCGTCAGCCTCCGTTGACGATTGCGTCAGCTGTTGTCGATCTTTGATGAGTATTTTCTTAATTTCGTACCAGGGTCAATTCTACATCAAAAATCAGAAGGAGGGCAGTGTTATAAAGATATGGCGATTGCGAAGACAGCCAGCGCGTCAGCATATTTTTGTGATTTGTGTAAAACTTGGAATTTGAGTGACACCACGGCTTGTTTTGACGTTAGCCTCAGTCAGACTCGGCTCACCCACTGGCAGTGGGAAGTTTAGCTGTGGCATTGAAGTTCAATGCCACAGCTAAACTTTATGTCAAAAGAAACGTTCTCATTTCCGGCGCTTTCAAACAATCAGTGAAATGTGGAGCAACAGCAGCTAGCTTGCCTCTAGCAAACCTATTTTGAATTAGCCATTTCCCCCTACATTAATGTCAAACTTATTTACGTTTTGGGGGGCATATTTTCAGTTAGCAGACGGTACTGTTTGAATCGCGATTCCATACTGCCAGTGACAATGTTGTTACAGTAGCTTGTTTCAAATGGGGTTTGCAGCTGTTTCAAAGGGTGTTCTTAATGAAATATGCAATATGAGTAGGCTAAATGCTTGAAAATATCACTAGAAGGGAAAAACTTACAACCGACGCAAGCGAGCACACCCTACAATTTCCCCAGAAATTGTACCCTCTCTAGTTATGACTTAGTATCTCATAATTTCGACTTAGTATCTCATAATTGTTGGAATGCTGCTTCAGCATTCCAAGTATTGTTCTTTGAATCTTTATTGTTGGAATGCTGCTTCAGCATTCCAACTGCTTCAGACTGCTATGGCTTTTCAGCTTTGTACCTCTTATGCTTGAATTAATATAAATCAATATTCATCATATTTTAACATGGTTTTCCAATGGAGTTTTTTTTTCAAATCCTCTCAATCCTCTTAAACGTCTTCAACTTTCAAATCCTTCTTCTTCCTCAATCCTTCAGCTACAGCCACTATTTAAACTTTAAAATGTTGACAAAACCCTAAACTATTTTTTAAAAATTCAGCTTTTTGATATATAATCAACTGGTCGTAGACAGTTGTCTATTGAATCCAACAGACGTACACATTTGTTCAGAGCCCCACGAAAGCGAGACAAAGTCCAACTCTCGCCCCATAGAGACCAATGCAAATCTGGTGACAAAATCGTCAGAGAAAGCAAAAAGAACAAGATTTTGAAACTGCCGTTAGTCGTATTTCTGACCGCACAGAAATATAAAGGACATCTCTGGTTTCGGCAAAGTCTTGGGTCTCGGAAAATATCCTTATTTTTTGGATTGGACGTATAGTTTTGCATCTAGGTTAACTTGTTTGAGGTGTGGATTCTAGCTAAATTTCTGTTATTCGCTCTACCCTCAGCGCGTTAGCAATCATAGCTGCACCATCACCGTGGCAACCACACAGCTGCTGCAAATGACCAACGGAAAAAGCTGATATTCTATAATGGACACTAGATGGCGCTAAACTGCCAAACCTATTTTTTATGCTTGCCAGGGACATAACAGCTATACTATCCCAACTATAATTTCAGCTGTTAAAACTATAATATTCTTGTTACGACTAGCTAGCTAGCCTAGGCTACTTCTTCTTCTGTTTAACAGTTCGGCTTTTAGCTTCTCTCGCATTGTACTTAAGCTCTTATAGCTTTGTTAGATGATGCAGTTCAGCTTCCACACTGAAATCACTATTTCTTCGATTGCTTCACAACGTCCAAACTTACGCTACACGCTTTTTATTAACGCTGGTTTGCAAGGAACGTAAATGATCTTATTGTTTCGTAACTTTCCTTCTAATGCCGACTAACAGTCTAGCTAGAGTCATTTGCTCAGTAAGGTATGTTGATATGTATTTGAAACGTATTTGAGACATCCCAACCTAGCCCTATAGCCTACCTAGAAAATCTTCCACCAGACGGATAAGACACATCTACTGAAAATAAGTCACATGCAGCATTTAAAATGAACAATTGTTTTCATGAAACAATGCACAACATTACTAAGATTGAATATTTATTGCAACAAATAGGCCTAGGCTAACAATTCAGAGCTGTAAAAAAACGGAATAAATAACTATAAACATAATTACAATGAACATTGAACATGTATTTATGCCAATAAATAACTATATACACAATTCCTATAACTATATACACAATTGAACATATAAATCAAAGAAATCAAAATATTTACATTTTGGCTATTTCTTGCACCGTGTTCCCTATTATCCGTGTAGTCAGGTGGGTGAGCGGTTAGGCAATCGGGCTAGTAATCGGAAGGTTGCCGGTTCGATTCCCCGCCAGGCCAATGACAGTTGTGTCCTTGGGCAAGGCACTTCACCCTACTTGCCTCGGGGGGAATGTCCCTGTACTTACTGTAAGTCTCTCTGGATAAGAGCGTCTGCTAAATGACTAAATGTAATGTATTAATTTTATTTTCATTCCGGGTTCCTTCATCGTGAGCTCGATTGGCTCCCACAATCGCTCCTCGATTATTACGGTCCGGCCGTCTTCTAGGAGGAGGTTGAGGGTCCCCGGATCTCCCTCATTCTCCATCACCCCAAGGGCACCCACGATGTCCTCTGAGCGGACCTCCTGTCGAGGGAAAAGTAGACATAAGCTACCCCTCTGTCACCCACAACCCAACGAGCAGTCATTAGCGTTTTTAAACATGCAAATAAAATACCCCAGCACGGAGGCATTGCATTTTAATTTAAGATGTTCTTTACTGTTCCTTTTTTTTATCGGCACTTCACATACATCGCAACATCAATTGAGCAACCTTTGCTGTGTGTAGATTGAAGCTGGATAGTGTAAAACATTGACTGAAAAATTAATGTTTGCTTAAATGTAATTAAAAAAAACAAGTAGGCCTACCTCCATGGTGGAGTAATTTGTGGACTGGAGCCTGACTCCGTAGGCCGACTTTCCGGCCTTGAGGTGGGACACTTTAATGTGGGACCCGACCTTTAGTTCCCACACCGCAGCCTCCCTCCAGAGACACAGGGACATCTGTGTTTCCCCCTGTAGAAGGTAATGTGAAATATTATTTTAATTTCTTTTTTTTTCTCTCTCTCATATATATAAAAGTAGATATAGGCTATACTGTATATATGTATGAAGTGGATTGACATAGGCTACTGTTAAGGATAGTGTAACTGGGTAGTGGAGAATAATACAAGGTTAAGTATCGGACCAAGTTATTTGTAGTTTAATGTAAGTAATGATGCAATCACAAGATACACAATGAAAACAACACACCAAGATGTTCGTAGTCTAGTACAATGAATCAGTCGATGATGCAATAGCAGTCCCACAGAAACAGAGTCTCAGAATAGAACAAACGAAGGCCTTCGTTGAGAAAGTGGTCGTGACAGAGATCCGAGAGAGTTCTGCCCACACCAAGTTCTGTCTCCCTGTCCTTGGGAGACAGGTCTTGTACCCCCCTAGAGAGGGAGGTCTGTGACAGGCGATTGGTCAGAAGACCGTGGGGTGGGAATGTGGTTGTCCAATTAAATGTCCAGGGCGTTCATGGTGGCACAAGGTGGGCAGTCCACGGATCTGGTGATGTTCGGAGAGGGAGGGGGCGGAGAAGACCCACAGGTCTGCTCAGGGAGGGGGGGCAGACCAGACCCACTGGTCTGAGGTAATCCAAGGGAAGGGGGCTCCAGGGAAGGAAGTAGATCGGGGGTCCTGATGGCGTGCAGGGAGATGGGAGCTGCGCCTCCAAGGAAAGGGGGGGGGGTCGTGTCTCCAGGAGAAGGGGTGAGGCGGCCAGGCCAGGGTCGATGATATATGGGGGTAGGTGGGGTAGGGTCTCCAAGGGGAAAGGGTAGATCATCCAGTGTGAAAAGGGGGAGGGGACAGGGTCTCCAAGGGAATGCAGGTGGGGCAGGGTCTCCAAGGGAATGCAGGTGGGGCAGGTGGGGCAGGGTCTCCAAGGGAATGTGCTCTCAGAACAGAGTATATCCAAAGGTGGTCAGACCGGCTGATCTGACCCGTCCTTAAGCAGAGAGGAGTTACTGTCCCAACATTACCTTATCTCCCAAGTTGACACTTTTACTCCCAAGCGCTGAGAGGCCCTATTGTGCTCACTGCGGTCCCTGAGCATCACAAACTCGCCTCCCAAAACAGTTTGCCTGACATCGGCATTCTTGCCCACACACCGAAGTTACAATTTAGCATGATTTTACTTTACACAGATACATTTCAGCACGACCTTACTTGCACAGAAAGCATCCTGTTGCATGATCTCATATGTTCTTTATTAAATCAATTGATCACAATTGGATACATGTTTTAGTATAGAGCATTACATAATATATGTGTATATATGTATATAAGGTAGTGATTGGTATAGCAGCATTGATTAGCAGTATAGTTATCATTCCTTCACACTACCTGCTGCATTGTTACGTTGCGCAGGGGAACGACATCTCTCCCCATTGAAATTTCTTTCAATTTTGACATCTGATCAAAATGGATGTTTCAGTTAATGTACATTTTAAATTAATTTGCACCAACTTCTAAACCTGTTTCCTTAAATAAACCACCGTATGCTGAAACTTACTTCGACCACCTCGCCCTCCACACTTATCATCCCCCTCGCATCCCTGCATGTGGACAGCGGAGTCAACGGAGAAGGGGGATGGATGAGCGCTTCAGCTAAGCCTTTTATCTCTGCACTGAGCGCTATGGGAGTGCTTCGAAAGAACAATGTGTCTTTGCCGACGTTGATTTGAAAGGGGGGAGACTGCCCTCTCAGGGAAAGGCCCTTGACGACATAACTCCCACCCTCCTTGATTTTTTTGGAAAACTCCTCATAAATTGTGATTTTAGCCACTGAATGGCCGTCAGATAGTGCGGCCACAGTGTTAAGTTTGGTGCTGGCTGGTCTTGCACCATCCTTTTCGAACTCCCAGGCCACCACCCTAGGCTGCTCCTCCGCCAACACCACACACAGGTGGATTGGCGGGGGTCGAAAATAAGGCGTTGGAGGCGTTGTTTCTAGAAGCTTCTGTAAGGCCATTCTGAAATATTAAATACACACAAAGTGTTAAAAATAAGCTATGTGCATAACGACATACAAGCAACATCTTACAAAATAAATAGCTACATAAAAGTTAGAAGGTTTCAAGCTATTAATTGTAGCCATCATTTGAGAATTTCATTTATAATTTGAATTTTGACAGGAATAATCTTACATATTGGCTACTCCCTCTGATGTGAACAGAAATTGTAGTGGGCGCCTTTGACTTGAGCGCGAATCTCAAACAGTTTTGTAACCAGCACTCAAGTCAGAGGCGGCTACTAGGCTAACTCTAACCGACTTTTATTTAAATTCTGAAAACAGATATGGCTTCTTTAATCAAACTGTTGTCACTTTCTTCTGTTTGTCTATTTATCCGTGTATTGAACGTTTCTTGGTTCCGTGTTAAAGTGTACAAGTGGCTATCAACAAATTATTGTACACAATCAAGTTTTCACCCGGTTCTGTAACATGTTAGACATGAATTGACCAAAACATCTAGAAAATTAGGCAAAGTAAGCCGTTTCAAGCTGTATAATGAATACAACTATTGATATCTCTAGTTAAGGATGGTGGTAGGCTGTAACAAGAGTCCAACCTGACACATTGTAGCCTACTGTACTAGTTACAATTTGTAGCTAGCTACAGTATACTAGCTGCAACACATCATTAGACTAACTATAGGCTAGGTTAATATTACTAGTAAGCTAAATATCTAACGTAAACTAGACTTAGCAACACATTATTTTTTTATAGTAAATATCCCGAAAAGTACCATATAGTAGCCTATATTTTTCTATGGACTCACCTGGTTACGACTACTGCTCCCTCTAATGACCGTTAACAGGAATGACAGTTGAAAAATGTGAGCGCCTCTCACACACCGGTGCTGGATGGGTGCGCGAGTAGATGAGCGCCTCTCACACACAGGCGCTAGATGGGTGCGCGAGTAGCCTATATATTCCCGCGGCCAATTCAAATTGTGTTGTTTTTCCAAATGTGTGATAGTATGATACAAATGTTAGTACAAACTACAAATACTGGCATATCAAGAATACGATACACACACAAATTATCCTTAATTTGTTTTATTGAAAGAGAGAACAGTACAAACACTCAAATAAACTGCTACAGATATCGCCATCATTTGGTCGAAATATGCCAATTATCGGCCGAAATCGGCCCATGTCCGCACAACCAAATCCTAGCCAAATCTGGCAATCTATTCTGGGCCATAGCCGGCTCAATTTAAGCGATCCGATGCCAGAACACAGCAGAGTGCGCCGAGACTCGGTGAGCAATCGGTCTGATTCGGCTGGCTACCTGGGGTGGGACTTGGGAGCAAGAACAAAAAATAGTTTCCGCGTGACTGCCTGCGTCATCTTCTGAATTGAGGGAGCAACCGTTACGTCCTCAACTCTACTCGATGATTTATGAGCGGTGGCTAAACTGAACTACAGTGAAAGGAGGTGAGTTCACATAATATTAAATCAAATATTTTCCATTAATTTAGGCATAGTAATCTAATAACCTTGAGAACATAATATACGTCTGCTTTTTAACGGCCTAGGCTGGAAAGCCTTTCCAGGCCTCTCCGAAAGGCTAAATTCATGGCCTTGATGTTAGCTATAGCTAGCTAGCAAAACACACACAATTTCAGGCATTCTTCATCAGGTCATGCTCTGGATTCAAAGTTACATTATGACCGTAAAGGTAGTGCCAATTGGTTTAGTTTTTAAAATGAGACCGCAATATTCGTTTTTTATTTACGCCACCGAAACTCGACACCACCCACCGAAGACGATGTAGGTTAGGTTGTAGTCTAGCTCTAGCTCAATTGGCATTAGTTATGGTCGCTACAGTAGCATTAACGCTAGTTATACCTATGGTAGCATTAGTTATAACTAGCTAATGCTATATCGTGTTCGGTGGGTGGTGTCGAGTTTAGGTGGCGTATGAAATAAAAAACGAATATTTTATAGTATTTAATATATATATATTTTTGTCAATGATTCATTACCTAGAAGTGGTAGACGTTACTTAGTTTGTTATTCGAACTGTTAAGTAATGGATGCTTTTATTTTGTCTTACAGGTTTCCTGCTGTCCAGCATCTCTCCTCTATCATATTAGCTCTCTGTCTATCCTATACCTTCTATCCCACTCTGTCTAAAATTGGATAACTCTAGCTTTCCTGTCAAATCTACCGCTCTGTCTTTGATTTTGGAAACTCTATCTTTGTATCCCTCTTCTATCCCACTCTATCTGTATGCAGAACCTTGAAAAACCTTACTATTTTTGAACTTGAACAAATCCAATTGTTGGTTACCCACGGTTATTGCAACCTGTCTGAACAGAACTCTGAGAGTCTCTCATCTCTCACGCTCTCTGTCCCTCCTCTGATCACTCACTCACCAGGTTATTGGTACCTGATCTACCTCCTCTGATCGCTCACTCACTCGGGTTATCGGTACCTGATCTACCTTTTTGAATGACCTGAGAGATTCTCTTCTCTCACTCTCACCTCTTTCCATCTCCTATCAACACATACATTTATTGAATACTGTCACTGAAAAATAATACCACTACATGCATTGTATTGATTATTTAAATTAATTAAACATGTTTTCCATATAAACTTACATTGTTTCAATCGTACAGTGTATACCAGTGTTTTGTTTAACCTGTTAATACTGAAATAAAACACAGACGTCAACAAGGAGGAAGTGGATTCATCAGGAGTGGCTGTTTCCTGCAGATCCAACCTCCTTCAGAAGCATTCATCTGTCATCACACTCCCACAACAACTGTTCCTGATTTTGAATATAAACAATAGTATAATATAGTAATATTAATAAGATCATTTTCTGATGGCAAATTGACATCCAAAACATTTGTGTCACAAACACTAATATATTGATCCCTTTATAGTGTTACGTTCGACCTCACATCTATATCCACTGACTTTGCTAGGATTTTCTAGATCAGCATTTGCTGGACACTGAAGTATTTTGTTTTGGTACATAATTATACATTGAATTGTTTTGAAAAGTGTAACCAAAAACTGAGTTAATTTATCATTCATAAGTGCTTTTGATTAATAACAGCACACAGGTTTAATCCATTTTCAGATCCTGGTTCGTTAACGGGAATATTCTACTATTTGTATTTTATTTAATATCTTGGTCTTGTACAATAACATTTGTGGTTTTGAAACACAACAACAATGCCAAGGAAGAGTAAGAGGTCACAAGCTCAGAGCCTGTGCCAGCAGAGGTCCAATGAGTCTCACTGTGCAACAACTGAAGGAGCTGAATGTGTTGGTCCTGAGAGCAGTGGAGAGGTAAAGATGTCTGCAGAGTGTAAACATGCGAAACAGGAAGGTCAGCCTGATGCTTCATGTGTACCACAGGTATCTTATGCAGATATTGTAAAGAGAGGACAACACCATGATGATTCATGTGTAGCAGGGCCTTTTAATGTGAAGCAGGTAAACCCCAGAGGTCAAAGTGATGCGTCATGTGTACCAGAGGTATCTAATGCAAATACTGTAAAGAGAGGACAACACAGTGATGATCAATGTGTAGCAGGGCCTTCTAATGTGAAGCAGGTAAACCCCAGAGGTCAAAGTGATGCGTCATGTGTA
>CM042859.1:5945195-5972165 GCA_023658055.1 Thaleichthys pacificus | reverse complement strand
AAGCCGCCAAACGAGACGTGAGAGCGTAACTCAACAACCATTTGTCCGATTGTCACCAAACTTCGGTTCCTTTGTTCTCACGAGGAGCAGAGGAGGCCTGCGGTGTTATACCAGAAATGAACACTTTGAACACTCGGTACTCTTGAACGCAAACAGATATTTCAACCAAACTTGGTGTGTTGCATGAGTGCAACAGGTTGTTGTGACTTAATTGTTGCACAAGTGCTATGGAGGCCATGTCCTGCTCTGGACTGCTTGGCCCCTCCATTGCTGCTTGCAGCTATATTTATTATTATTATTCTAGTTCCATGGGAGTCAATGGCAGCCCCTAGACCCCTTGGATAACTTTTTGTGAAATTTGGCACACTCATTAAGGACAGTTCCTTCTATACCTACACCAAGTTTCATGTATCCCATTAGACCACTCTAGCGCCACCAATGGGTCAAAGTTGGACTTGTGTTCACACACGCAACTTTTGAACCGTATGACTGATTTTAAAAAATGAGGTACCACTGGATTCCCTGGATCAAGACGAGTTCAACGCACCCTATGACGTCAATTTCCGGTTATATAGATTTTCCGCCATTTCCGGTTTTATCAAAAACCTTTGAAAGCCTACTCCTCCTACAATTGTTGTCATATCTTCTTCAAAATTACCAGTGATGATCTTCAGACCAAGCCTCACAAAAGTTATCCCATGGCGTTTTGATTTTCTAAACCGTTTGTCTGGTAAAGCCAATCAAAATTGGCCAAAAAGCAACCAAACAGGAATTTGGGTCAAATCTCAGCAAATCTTTGATATATCAACACTAAACTTGGTATATCGGTGGAAGACACTACAACATGTTACCATGTGCAAAGGCAACTTCGTATCTCCAAAAATGATTGATATAAAGCAAATCGAACATTCTCACACACACTCAGCCTTTCCCTTGACACACGCGCAGGCTTGGCAAGACGCATACTCAACATTTCAGGAGAGTGTGGGCTGACCAAGCCCCCACTCATTGCTTGGTCTTTAGCCCATGTGGATCTTGATGGTATTGCATTTCCGATTTTGAATGCAATGGTAAAAAGTTCTCAAAATCCTGAAACATTGATAGTATAGGCCAAGAGTAACTACCACACCACAAATGGCCCAATATCACCCATAGGTGACGCTACAAGCCACGCCCAGATGCACAAAGATACAAGGCTTTCTGGAATGGGTAGGCTCACCAAGCCCCCTCCCTTCACTCCTTGGCTTGAAATAAAAGCCCTTGTGGATCTTAATGGTATTGCATTTCAGATTTGGTATCCCATTTGTAAGTCTACAGCATAGATTTTTCTATACAGTGACAATTTGTGTAGAACATACATTTTTCAATGGTTCGCAATGTTAGGAGGAATCCGCCATTGCTGCTTGCAGCTATATTTATTAGGGGCCAAGCAGCGAAGCTGCGAGGCACCTATTGTAATTGGTGGTATTATTATTCTTCTTCTTCCGTCATGGGTGTCTATGGCAGCCCCCATAAGCGCTTGGTCGAAAGTTGTGAAATTTGGCACACTCATTGGGGACAGTCCCCTGGTCCAATTCACAAAGTGGCATGTCTCATACCTGGGCACTCTAGCGCCACCAATGGGTCAAAGTTGGACTTGTGTTTACACACGCAACATTTGAACCGCATGTCCGATTGTCAAAAATGAGGTTCCGATGGATTCCTTGGATCAAGCCGAGTTCAACGCACACCATGGCGTCAATTTCCGGTTATATAGAATTTCCGCAATTTCCGGTTTTATCAAAACCCTTTGAAAGCCTACTCCTCCTACAATTTCTGTCAAATCTTCGTCAAAAGTACCAGAGATAATCTTCAGACCAAGCCTCACAAAAGTTATCGAAAAGAATTTTGATCCTCACAACCGTTTGTTCGATACAGCCAATCAAATTCAGCAGAAAAGCCGCCAAACAGGAAGTGAAGTCATATATCAGCAAATCTTTGAGATATCAACACCAACCTTGGTATGATGACCCGGAACCCTCTTATGAGGATGTCCACACAATTTGGTGTCATGTGATCACTGGGCGTGGCCGCAGGAAGCAAAAATGTGTTTTGGCCAATAACTATTGATTTGTTTGCCTTTATTAAGTGATTCCTTTGTCTCATGATATCTTGGGACATCCCGTGTGTGACACATGATAACTTGTGATAAAAGCCGAATTGATGCGGCCACCATTTTGAATTAATTGAAAAAGGTTTTTTCTCTACTCCTCCTACAATTTTTGTCAAATCTTCGTCAGAATTACCAGAGATAATCTTCAGACCAAGCCTCACAAAGGTTATCGAAAAGAATTTTGATCCTCACAACCGTTTGTTCGGTACAGCCAATCAAATTCAGCAGAAAAGCCGCCAAACAGGAAGGCAAGTCATATCTCAGCAGTTCTTTGAGGCAGTGGCACCAAATTTGTTACGCCTACTCTGAACCTTATTCTGAGGATGTCCTCCAAAAATGGTGTCATGTGACTAAAAGGGGGCGTGGCCGGAAGCATAAACGTGTTTTGGCTAATAACTGTTGAAGTCTTTACCTTAATAAAGTATTTTCTTTGTCTCTTGATGTGTTGTGAGATCCCAAGCCTGACCTTCGATAATATTTCATAACAACCGAATTGACGCGGCCGCCATTTTGGATTTTATGGAAAAGTGTAAAAACCTTTTTCACGCCCCAAATTTTGTCCAATGATTACCAAATTTGGCACACATTATCTTCAGACCCAGCTGCACAAAAGGTATCAGATGTATTTTCCATTTTCAAAAACGTTTGTTCGGTAGAGCCGATCAAAGGCGGCGGCAAAGCCGCCAAACGAGACGTGAGAGCGTAACTCAACAACCATTTGTCCGATTGTCACCAAACTTCGGTTCCTTTGTTCTCACGAGGAGCAGAGGAGGCCTGCGGTGTTATACCAGAAATGAACACTTTGAACACTCGGTACTCTTGAACGCAAACAGATATTTCAACCAAACTTGGTGTGTTGCATGAGTGCAACAGGTTGTTGTGACTTAATTGTTGCACAAGTGCTATGGAGGCCATGTCCTGCTCTGGACTGCTTGGCCCCTCCATTGCTGCTTGCAGCTATATTTATTATTATTATTCTAGTTCCATGGGAGTCAATGGCAGCCCCTAGACCCCTTGGATAACTTTTTGTGAAATTTGGCACACTCATTAAGGACAGTTCCTTCTATACCTACACCAAGTTTCATGTATCCCATTAGACCACTCTAGCGCCACCAATGGGTCAAAGTTGGACTTGTGTTCACACACGCAACTTTTGAACCGTATGACTGATTTTAAAAAATGAGGTACCACTGGATTCCCTGGATCAAGACGAGTTCAACGCACCCTATGACGTCAATTTCCGGTTATATAGATTTTCCGCCATTTCCGGTTTTATCAAAAACCTTTGAAAGCCTACTCCTCCTACAATTGTTGTCATATCTTCTTCAAAATTACCAGTGATGATCTTCAGACCAAGCCTCACAAAAGTTATCCCATGGCGTTTTGATTTTCTAAACCGTTTGTCTGGTAAAGCCAATCAAAATTGGCCAAAAAGCAACCAAACAGGAATTTGGGTCAAATCTCAGCAAATCTTTGATATATCAACACTAAACTTGGTATATCGGTGGAAGACACTACAACATGTTACCATGTGCAAAGGCAACTTCGTATCTCCAAAAATGATTGATATAAAGCAAATCGAACATTCTCACACACACTCAGCCTTTCCCTTGACACACGCGCAGGCTTGGCAAGACGCATACTCAACATTTCAGGAGAGTGTGGGCTGACCAAGCCCCCACTCATTGCTTGGTCTTTAGCCCATGTGGATCTTGATGGTATTGCATTTCCGATTTTGAATGCAATGGTAAAAAGTTCTCAAAATCCTGAAACATTGATAGTATAGGCCAAGAGTAACTACCACACCACAAATGGCCCAATATCACCCATAGGTGACGCTACAAGCCACGCCCAGATGCACAAAGATACAAGGCTTTCTGGAATGGGTAGGCTCACCAAGCCCCCTCCCTTCACTCCTTGGCTTGAAATAAAAGCCCTTGTGGATCTTAATGGTATTGCATTTCAGATTTGGTATCCCATTTGTAAGTCTACAGCATAGATTTTTCTATACAGTGACAATTTGTGTAGAACATACATTTTTCAATGGTTCGCAATGTTAGGAGGAATCCGCCATTGCTGCTTGCAGCTATATTTATTAGGGGCCAAGCAGCGAAGCTGCGAGGCACCTATTGTAATTGGTGGTATTATTATTCTTCTTCTTCCGTCATGGGTGTCTATGGCAGCCCCCATAAGCGCTTGGTCGAAAGTTGTGAAATTTGGCACACTCATTGGGGACAGTCCCCTGGTCCAATTCACAAAGTGGCATGTCTCATACCTGGGCACTCTAGCGCCACCAATGGGTCAAAGTTGGACTTGTGTTTACACACGCAACATTTGAACCGCATGTCCGATTGTCAAAAATGAGGTTCCGATGGATTCCTTGGATCAAGCCGAGTTCAACGCACACCATGGCGTCAATTTCCGGTTATATAGAATTTCCGCAATTTCCGGTTTTATCAAAACCCTTTGAAAGCCTACTCCTCCTACAATTTCTGTCAAATCTTCGTCAAAAGTACCAGAGATAATCTTCAGACCAAGCCTCACAAAAGTTATCGAAAAGAATTTTGATCCTCACAACCGTTTGTTCGATACAGCCAATCAAATTCAGCAGAAAAGCCGCCAAACAGGAAGTGAAGTCATATATCAGCAAATCTTTGAGATATCAACACCAACCTTGGTATGATGACCCGGAACCCTCTTATGAGGATGTCCACACAATTTGGTGTCATGTGATCACTGGGCGTGGCCGCAGGAAGCAAAAATGTGTTTTGGCCAATAACTATTGATTTGTTTGCCTTTATTAAGTGATTCCTTTGTCTCATGATATCTTGGGACATCCCGTGTGTGACACATGATAACTTGTGATAAAAGCCGAATTGATGCGGCCACCATTTTGAATTAATTGAAAAAGGTTTTTTCTCTACTCCTCCTACAATTTTTGTCAAATCTTCGTCAGAATTACCAGAGATAATCTTCAGACCAAGCCTCACAAAGGTTATCGAAAAGAATTTTGATCCTCACAACCGTTTGTTCGGTACAGCCAATCAAATTCAGCAGAAAAGCCGCCAAACAGGAAGGCAAGTCATATCTCAGCAGTTCTTTGAGGCAGTGGCACCAAATTTGTTACGCCTACTCTGAACCTTATTCTGAGGATGTCCTCCAAAAATGGTGTCATGTGACTAAAAGGGGGCGTGGCCGGAAGCATAAACGTGTTTTGGCTAATAACTGTTGAAGTCTTTACCTTAATAAAGTATTTTCTTTGTCTCTTGATGTGTTGTGAGATCCCAAGCCTGACCTTCGATAATATTTCATAACAACCGAATTGACGCGGCCGCCATTTTGGATTTTATGGAAAAGTGTAAAAACCTTTTTCACGCCCCAAATTTTGTCCAATGATTACCAAATTTGGCACACATTATCTTCAGACCCAGCTGCACAAAAGGTATCAGATGTATTTTCCATTTTCAAAAACGTTTGTTCGGTAGAGCCGATCAAAGGCGGCGGCAAAGCCGCCAAACGAGACGTGAGAGCGTAACTCAACAACCATTTGTCCGATTGTCACCAAACTTCGGTTCCTTTGTTCTCACGAGGAGCAGAGGAGGCCTGCGGTGTTATACCAGAAATGAACACTTTGAACACTCGGTACTCTTGAACGCAAACAGATATTTCAACCAAACTTGGTGTGTTGCATGAGTGCAACAGGTTGTTGTGACTTAATTGTTGCACAAGTGCTATGGAGGCCATGTCCTGCTCTGGACTGCTTGGCCCCTCCATTGCTGCTTGCAGCTATATTTATTATTATTATTCTAGTTCCATGGGAGTCAATGGCAGCCCCTAGACCCCTTGGATAACTTTTTGTGAAATTTGGCACACTCATTAAGGACAGTTCCTTCTATACCTACACCAAGTTTCATGTATCCCATTAGACCACTCTAGCGCCACCAATGGGTCAAAGTTGGACTTGTGTTCACACACGCAACTTTTGAACCGTATGACTGATTTTAAAAAATGAGGTACCACTGGATTCCCTGGATCAAGACGAGTTCAACGCACCCTATGACGTCAATTTCCGGTTATATAGATTTTCCGCCATTTCCGGTTTTATCAAAAACCTTTGAAAGCCTACTCCTCCTACAATTGTTGTCATATCTTCTTCAAAATTACCAGTGATGATCTTCAGACCAAGCCTCACAAAAGTTATCCCATGGCGTTTTGATTTTCTAAACCGTTTGTCTGGTAAAGCCAATCAAAATTGGCCAAAAAGCAACCAAACAGGAATTTGGGTCAAATCTCAGCAAATCTTTGATATATCAACACTAAACTTGGTATATCGGTGGAAGACACTACAACATGTTACCATGTGCAAAGGCAACTTCGTATCTCCAAAAATGATTGATATAAAGCAAATCGAACATTCTCACACACACTCAGCCTTTCCCTTGACACACGCGCAGGCTTGGCAAGACGCATACTCAACATTTCAGGAGAGTGTGGGCTGACCAAGCCCCCACTCATTGCTTGGTCTTTAGCCCATGTGGATCTTGATGGTATTGCATTTCCGATTTTGAATGCAATGGTAAAAAGTTCTCAAAATCCTGAAACATTGATAGTATAGGCCAAGAGTAACTACCACACCACAAATGGCCCAATATCACCCATAGGTGACGCTACAAGCCACGCCCAGATGCACAAAGATACAAGGCTTTCTGGAATGGGTAGGCTCACCAAGCCCCCTCCCTTCACTCCTTGGCTTGAAATAAAAGCCCTTGTGGATCTTAATGGTATTGCATTTCAGATTTGGTATCCCATTTGTAAGTCTACAGCATAGATTTTTCTATACAGTGACAATTTGTGTAGAACATACATTTTTCAATGGTTCGCAATGTTAGGAGGAATCCGCCATTGCTGCTTGCAGCTATATTTATTAGGGGCCAAGCAGCGAAGCTGCGAGGCACCTATTGTAATTGGTGGTATTATTATTCTTCTTCTTCCGTCATGGGTGTCTATGGCAGCCCCCATAAGCGCTTGGTCGAAAGTTGTGAAATTTGGCACACTCATTGGGGACAGTCCCCTGGTCCAATTCACAAAGTGGCATGTCTCATACCTGGGCACTCTAGCGCCACCAATGGGTCAAAGTTGGACTTGTGTTTACACACGCAACATTTGAACCGCATGTCCGATTGTCAAAAATGAGGTTCCGATGGATTCCTTGGATCAAGCCGAGTTCAACGCACACCATGGCGTCAATTTCCGGTTATATAGAATTTCCGCAATTTCCGGTTTTATCAAAACCCTTTGAAAGCCTACTCCTCCTACAATTTCTGTCAAATCTTCGTCAAAAGTACCAGAGATAATCTTCAGACCAAGCCTCACAAAAGTTATCGAAAAGAATTTTGATCCTCACAACCGTTTGTTCGATACAGCCAATCAAATTCAGCAGAAAAGCCGCCAAACAGGAAGTGAAGTCATATATCAGCAAATCTTTGAGATATCAACACCAACCTTGGTATGATGACCCGGAACCCTCTTATGAGGATGTCCACACAATTTGGTGTCATGTGATCACTGGGCGTGGCCGCAGGAAGCAAAAATGTGTTTTGGCCAATAACTATTGATTTGTTTGCCTTTATTAAGTGATTCCTTTGTCTCATGATATCTTGGGACATCCCGTGTGTGACACATGATAACTTGTGATAAAAGCCGAATTGATGCGGCCACCATTTTGAATTAATTGAAAAAGGTTTTTTCTCTACTCCTCCTACAATTTTTGTCAAATCTTCGTCAGAATTACCAGAGATAATCTTCAGACCAAGCCTCACAAAGGTTATCGAAAAGAATTTTGATCCTCACAACCGTTTGTTCGGTACAGCCAATCAAATTCAGCAGAAAAGCCGCCAAACAGGAAGGCAAGTCATATCTCAGCAGTTCTTTGAGGCAGTGGCACCAAATTTGTTACGCCTACTCTGAACCTTATTCTGAGGATGTCCTCCAAAAATGGTGTCATGTGACTAAAAGGGGGCGTGGCCGGAAGCATAAACGTGTTTTGGCTAATAACTGTTGAAGTCTTTACCTTAATAAAGTATTTTCTTTGTCTCTTGATGTGTTGTGAGATCCCAAGCCTGACCTTCGATAATATTTCATAACAACCGAATTGACGCGGCCGCCATTTTGGATTTTATGGAAAAGTGTAAAAACCTTTTTCACGCCCCAAATTTTGTCCAATGATTACCAAATTTGGCACACATTATCTTCAGACCCAGCTGCACAAAAGGTATCAGATGTATTTTCCATTTTCAAAAACGTTTGTTCGGTAGAGCCGATCAAAGGCGGCGGCAAAGCCGCCAAACGAGACGTGAGAGCGTAACTCAACAACCATTTGTCCGATTGTCACCAAACTTCGGTTCCTTTGTTCTCACGAGGAGCAGAGGAGGCCTGCGGTGTTATACCAGAAATGAACACTTTGAACACTCGGTACTCTTGAACGCAAACAGATATTTCAACCAAACTTGGTGTGTTGCATGAGTGCAACAGGTTGTTGTGACTTAATTGTTGCACAAGTGCTATGGAGGCCATGTCCTGCTCTGGACTGCTTGGCCCCTCCATTGCTGCTTGCAGCTATATTTATTATTATTATTCTAGTTCCATGGGAGTCAATGGCAGCCCCTAGACCCCTTGGATAACTTTTTGTGAAATTTGGCACACTCATTAAGGACAGTTCCTTCTATACCTACACCAAGTTTCATGTATCCCATTAGACCACTCTAGCGCCACCAATGGGTCAAAGTTGGACTTGTGTTCACACACGCAACTTTTGAACCGTATGACTGATTTTAAAAAATGAGGTACCACTGGATTCCCTGGATCAAGACGAGTTCAACGCACCCTATGACGTCAATTTCCGGTTATATAGATTTTCCGCCATTTCCGGTTTTATCAAAAACCTTTGAAAGCCTACTCCTCCTACAATTGTTGTCATATCTTCTTCAAAATTACCAGTGATGATCTTCAGACCAAGCCTCACAAAAGTTATCCCATGGCGTTTTGATTTTCTAAACCGTTTGTCTGGTAAAGCCAATCAAAATTGGCCAAAAAGCAACCAAACAGGAATTTGGGTCAAATCTCAGCAAATCTTTGATATATCAACACTAAACTTGGTATATCGGTGGAAGACACTACAACATGTTACCATGTGCAAAGGCAACTTCGTATCTCCAAAAATGATTGATATAAAGCAAATCGAACATTCTCACACACACTCAGCCTTTCCCTTGACACACGCGCAGGCTTGGCAAGACGCATACTCAACATTTCAGGAGAGTGTGGGCTGACCAAGCCCCCACTCATTGCTTGGTCTTTAGCCCATGTGGATCTTGATGGTATTGCATTTCCGATTTTGAATGCAATGGTAAAAAGTTCTCAAAATCCTGAAACATTGATAGTATAGGCCAAGAGTAACTACCACACCACAAATGGCCCAATATCACCCATAGGTGACGCTACAAGCCACGCCCAGATGCACAAAGATACAAGGCTTTCTGGAATGGGTAGGCTCACCAAGCCCCCTCCCTTCACTCCTTGGCTTGAAATAAAAGCCCTTGTGGATCTTAATGGTATTGCATTTCAGATTTGGTATCCCATTTGTAAGTCTACAGCATAGATTTTTCTATACAGTGACAATTTGTGTAGAACATACATTTTTCAATGGTTCGCAATGTTAGGAGGAATCCGCCATTGCTGCTTGCAGCTATATTTATTAGGGGCCAAGCAGCGAAGCTGCGAGGCACCTATTGTAATTGGTGGTATTATTATTCTTCTTCTTCCGTCATGGGTGTCTATGGCAGCCCCCATAAGCGCTTGGTCGAAAGTTGTGAAATTTGGCACACTCATTGGGGACAGTCCCCTGGTCCAATTCACAAAGTGGCATGTCTCATACCTGGGCACTCTAGCGCCACCAATGGGTCAAAGTTGGACTTGTGTTTACACACGCAACATTTGAACCGCATGTCCGATTGTCAAAAATGAGGTTCCGATGGATTCCTTGGATCAAGCCGAGTTCAACGCACACCATGGCGTCAATTTCCGGTTATATAGAATTTCCGCAATTTCCGGTTTTATCAAAACCCTTTGAAAGCCTACTCCTCCTACAATTTCTGTCAAATAGAATTTCCGCAATTTCCGGTTTTATCAAACCCTTTGAAAGCCTACTCCTCCTACAATTTCTGTCAAATCTTCGTCAAAAGTACCAGAGATAATCTCAGACCAAGCCTCACAAAAGTTATCGAAAAGAATTTTGATCCTCACAACCGTTTGTTCGATACAGCCAATCAAATTCAGCAGAAAAGCCGCCAAACAGGAAGTGAAGTCATATATCAGCAAATCTTTGAGATATCAACACCAACCTTGGTATGATGACCCGGAACCCTCTTATGAGGATGTCCACACAATTTGGTGTCATGTGATCACTGGGCGTGGCCGCAGGAAGCAAAAATGTGTTTTGGCCAATAACTATTGATTTGTTTGCCTTTATTAAGTGATTCCTTTGTCTCATGATATCTTGGGACATCCCGTGTGTGACACATGATAACTTGTGATAAAAGCCGAATTGATGCGGCCACCATTTTGAATTAATTGAAAAAGGTTTTTTCTCTACTCCTCCTACAATTTTTGTCAATCTTCGTCAGAATTACCAGAGATAATCTTCAGACCAAGCCTCACAAAAGTTATCGAAAAGAATTTTGATCCTCACAACCGTTTGTTCGGTACAGCCAATCAAATTCAGCAGAAAAGCCGCCAAACAGGAAGGCAAGTCATATCTCAGCAGTTCTTTGAGGCAGTGGCACCAAATTTGTTACGCCTACTCTGAACCTTATTCTGAGGATGTCCTCCAAAAATGGTGTCATGTGACTAAAAGGGGGCGTGGCCGGAAGCATAAACGTGTTTTGGCTAATAACTGTTGAAGTCTTTACCTTAATAAAGTATTTTCTTTGTCTCTTGATGTGTTGTGAGATCCCAAGCCTGACCTTCGATAATATTTCATAACAACCGAATTGACGCGGCCGCCATTTTGGATTTTATGGAAAAGTGTAAAAACCTTTTTCACGCCCCAAATTTTGTCCAATGATTACCAAATTTGGCACACATTATCTTCAGACCCAGCTGCACAAAAGGTATCAGATGTATTTTCCATTTTCAAAAACGTTTGTTCGGTAGAGCCGATCAAAGGCGGCGGCAAAGCCGCCAAACGAGACGTGAGAGCGTAACTCAACAACCATTTGTCCGATTGTCACCAAACTTCGGTTCCTTTGTTCTCACGAGGAGCAGAGGAGGCCTGCGGTGTTATACCAGAAAATAAACACTTTGAACACTCGGTACTCTTGAACGCAAACAGATATTTCAACCAAACTTGGTGTGTTGCATGAGTGCAACAGGTTGTTGTGACTTAATTGTTGCACAAGTGCTATGGAGGCCATGTCCTGCTCTGGACTGCTTGGCCCCTCCATTGCTGCTTGCAGCTATATTTATTATTATTATTATACATCTGCCATGGGAGTCTATGGCAGCCCCTAGAACCACATGGTCAGAAGTTGTGAAATTTGGCACACTCTTTGGGACCTGTCCCCTCATCACTTTCACCAAGTTTCATGTCTCCCGTTCAACCCTCTAGCGCCACCAATGGGTCAAAGTTGAAGGTGTGTTTACACACGTTACCTTTGAACCATATGCCGCATTTTCCAAAATGAGGTATCATTGGATTCCCTGGATCAAGACAAGTTCAACGCACTCTATGACGTCATACCCAGTCATATAGATTCTCCGCCATTTTGAATGTTAACGAAAAGCGTTTTTTCGCTACTCCTCCTACAATTCTTGACGAATCTTCTTCAAAATTGCCACAGATGATCTTCAGACCAAGCCTCACAAAAGTTATCCCCTGGAGCTTTGATTTTCGCAACAGTTTGTTAGTTACAGCCAATCAAATTCAGCAACTGATCTGGAAAAAAGGGAAGTGAGGTCATATCTTAGTGAATCTTTGATGCATTGACTCCAAACTTGGTGTATGGATTCATGACCCTGTTATTAAGAGGTCCGAAAAAGGTAGGGTCATTTGAGGTCTAGGGGGCGCTACAATAGACAAAACTGTGTTTTGACCAATAACTGTTGATTTGTTTGTCGTATTTAAGTGATTCCTATGTCTCGTGATATCTTAGGAGATCCCGTGTCTGACGCATGTTAACGCATGATACCAGACGAATTGATGAGGCCGCCATTTTGAATGAATGAATGAAACTTTTTCCCTACTCCTACACAATGTATCCAATATTCACCAGATTTGGCACAGATTATCTTCAGACCACAATCACCTTGACATGTCAAAATAGGACTGAATTACAGCTGTTGGGGCAACAACTTGGGCCAAATCTGACCACGCGTGCCACAGGAGAAACGGCTTACTTTTTGTATACAGTAACTGTACACAGCAATTCCCAGAGCTGAAAATGGCTCACTGGGATAAGACGGGCTCCTTTGAAGTGCAAGGTCGTAGGTTCGAATCCAGCCAAAGTCTCAAGCATGTCATGATACTGGTTTATCTTTTTAGTGAAGCCAGGTATGCGACAGTAGCTGTCGAGCAGTATAATCATAATGGTCACGATAATGTTTCATTCTCAGGGGATTTATACTCATGAAGAGTCAGATTTATTGTGCTTTGTAGATATAGTGATGCTACATCTAGCCAGTGCATCGGATTTCTTGCATCATAATTTCTGAACAGATTTGTCATAAATCACAAGATTGGTCTCTTCTGATTCTATGTGGCATACTAAGTCGAAATATATCACACTGTCCCGTGTCCGCCATTTTGGGCGTCGGCCATTTGGAATTTTCATAAAAACAAACTCCTTGTTTGCCGTTGCTCCTATTTTCATGGACATATTATCAAATCATTTTCAGACCACAATCACCTTGACATGTCAAAATAGGACTGAATTACAGCTTTTTATACTTGGGTCAAATCTGACAACGCTTCCCACAGGAGAAACTGCTTACTTTTTTTTATACAGTAACTGAACACAGCATTTCCCTGCAGTGAGAATAGCTCACTGGGATAAGACGGGTTCCTCTGAAGTGCAAGGTCATAGGTTCGAACCCAGCCACAGTCATAAAGCATGACATGATACTGGTTTATCTGTTTAGTGAAGCCAGGTATGCCACAGTAGCTGTCTAACAGTATAATGGTAATGATAATGTTTCATTCTCAGGGGATCTATACTCAAGAAGAGTCAGATTTATTGTGCTTTGTAGATATGTGTCCTCTAACCTCTAGGGGGCTATCCGTGTCTGACACATGTTAACTTGTGATACCAGCCGAATTGATGCCGCCATTTTGAATTAATTAATAAAACGTTTTTGTCCTACCCCTCCTACAAAATGTATCAAATATTCACCAAATTTGGGACAGATTATCTTCAGACCACAATCACCTTGACATGTCAAAATAGGACTGAATTACAGCTGTTTAAACTTGGGCCAAATCGGACAACCGCTTACCACAGGAAAAACTGCTTATATTTTTACCCAGTAACTGAACTGTGATTTGCAGCACTGAGAATCGCTCATTAGGATAAGTTGGTGTCCTGGCAACGTCAACGTCAGAGGTTCGAATCCAGCCAAAGCCGACGAGCTTGTCATGTCTCTGATTCTCTGTTTAGCGAGACTGTAAGCCACTGCAAAGGAAGCCAGGTACACCGCAGTCGCTAGTTACCTGTAGTCAAGCTACAAGCTATAGTCAATGCAATCCTCACAAAAACTATCAAAATGATTTTAGATTTTCGAAACCGTTTGTCCGGTACAGCCAATCGAAATCGGCAGCAGAGCCGCCAAACAGAAAGTTGCGTTGTATCTCAGCAAATCTTTGATGGATTCACGCCAAACTTGCTGCGTGTACTTGGAATCCTCTTCTGAGGATGTCGAAAGTTTCTTCTGGGTCATCTGACCTGCTTGGCCACCCCATTGCTGCTTGCAGCTATATTTATTATTAGGATTCCTCCGTAAGGAGGAAACCTATTGTTATTGTTAGTTTTATTATTATTATTATTATTATTCTAGTTCCATGGGAGTCAATGGCAGCCCCTAGACCCCTTGGATAACTTTTTGTGAAATTTGGCACACTCATTAAGGACAGTTCCTTCTATACCTACACCAAGTTTCATGTATCCCATTAAACCATTCTAGCGCCACCAATGGGTCAAAGTTGGACTTGTGTTCACACACGCAACTTTTGAACCGTATGACTGATTTTCAAAAATGAGGTACCATAGGATTCCCTGGATCAAGACGAGTTCATGACGTCAATTTCCGGTTATATAGATTTTCCGCCATTTCCGGTTTTATCAAAAACCTTTGAAAGCCTACTCCTCCTACAATTGTTGTCATATCTTCTTCAAAATTACCAGTGATGATCTTCAGACCAAGCCTCACAAAAGTTATCCCATGGCGTTTTGATTTTCTAAACCGTTTGTCTGGTACAGCCAATCAAAATTGGCCAAAGAGCAACCAAACAGGAATTTGGGTCAAATCTAAGCAAATCTTTAATATATCAACACTAAACTTGGTATATCGGTGGAAGACACTACAACATGTTACCATGTGCAAAGGCAACTTCGTATCTCCAAACATGATTGATATAAAGCAAATCGAATTTATCGCTAATGCTAAAAAAATGCTTTACACATCCGCCAGTCAAAAACTGATACTCTGATGCAATCACAAGTTCATATGAAGACTCTTGAGAATGTTTAGTACACAAATCTGAGAAAAAGTTGACTGTGAGATGAAAAGTCGATTTTTTGTGAATATTTGAAACTAGCATGCTTGGCTAATTGCTAAGGAAAGTTCCAATGTAATGTCTCCCTCTGCTCCTCAGCGCGCACGCTCCACATTCTCACACACACTCAGCCTTTCCCTTGACACACGCGCAGGCTTGGCAAGACGCATACTCAACATTTCAGGAGAGTGTGGGCTGACAAAGCCCCCACTCACTCCTTGGTCTTTAGCAAAGGCCTTGTGGATCTTGATGGTATTGCATTTCTGATTTTGTATGCAATGGTAAAAAGTTCTCCAAATCCTGAAACATTGATAGTATAGGTTAAGAGTAACTACCACACCTCAAATGGCCCAACATCACCCATAGGTGATGCTACAGGCCACGCCCAGATGCACAAAGATACAAGGCTTTCTGGAATGGGTAGGCTCACCAAGCCCCCTCCCTTCACTCCTTGGCTTGAAATAAAAGCCCTTGTGGATCTTAATGGTATTGCATTTCAGATTTGGTATCCCATTGGTAAGTCTACAGCTTAGATTTTTCTATACAGTGACAATTTGTGTAGAACATACATTTTTCAATGGTTCGCAATGTTAGGAGGAATCCGCCATTGCTGCTTGCAGCTATATTTATTATTAGGATTCCTCCGTAAGGAGGAAACCTATTGTTATTGTTAGTTTTATTATTATTATTATTATTATTATTATTATTATTCTAGTTCCATGGGAGTCAATGGCAGCCCCTAGACCCCTTGGATAACTTTTTGTGAAATTTGGCACACTCATTAAGGACAGTTCCTTCTATACCTACACCAAGTTTCATGTATCCCATTAGACCACTCTAGCGCCACCAATGGGTCAAAGTTGGACTTGTGTTCACACACGCAACTTTTGAACCGTATGACTGATTTTCAATAATGAGGTACCACTGGATTCCCTGGATCAAGACGAGTTCAACGCACCCTATGACGTCAATTTCCGGTTATATAGATTTTCCGCCATTTCCGGTTTTATCAAAAACCTTTGAAAGCCTACTCCTCCTACAATTGTTGTCATATCTTCTTCAAAATTACCAGTGATGATCTTCAGACCAAGCCTCACAAAAGTTATCCCATGGCGTTTTGATTTTCTAAACCGTTTGTCTGGTAAAGCCAATCAAAATTGGCCAAAAAGCAACCAAACAGGAATTTGGGTCAAATCTCAGCAAATCTTTGATATATCAACACTAAACTTGGTATATCGGTGGAAGACACTACAACATGTTACCATATGCAAAGGCAACTTCGTATCTCCAAAAATGATTGATATAAAGCAAATCGAATTTATCGCTAACGCTAAAAAAATGCTTTACACATCCGCCAGTCAAAAACTGATACTCTGATGCAATCACAAGTTCATATGAAGACTCTTGAGAATGTTTAGTACACAAATCTGAGAAAAAGTTGACTGTGAGATGAAAAGTCGATTTTTGGTGAATATTTGAAACTAGCAATTCTTGGCTAATTGCTAAGGAAATTTCCAATGTAATGTCTCCCTCTGCTCCTCAGCGCGCGCGCTCCACATTCTCACACACACTCAGCCTTTCCCTTGACACACGCGCAGGCTTGGCAAGACGCATACTCAACATTTCAGGAGAGTGTGGGCTGACCAAGCCCCCACTCATTGCTTGGTCTTTAGCCCATGTGGATCTTGATGGTATTGCATTTCCGATTTTGAATGCAATGGTAAAAAGTTCTCAAAATCCTGAAACATTGATAGTATAGGCCAAGAGTAACTACCACACTACAAATGGCCCAATATCACCCATAGGTGACGCTACAGGCCACGCCCAGATGCACAAAGATACAAGGCTTTCTGGAATGCCTAGGCTCACCAAGCCCCCTCCCTTCACTCCTTGGCTTGAAATAAAAGCCCTTGTGGATCTTAATGGTATTGCATTTCAGATTTGGTATCCCATTGGTAAGTCTACAGCATAGATTTTTCTATACAGTGACAATTTGTGTAGAACATACATTTTTCAATGGTTCGCAATGTTAGGAGGAATCCGCCATTGCTGCTTGCAGCTATATTTGGTGGCCAAGCCGCGAAGCGGCGAAGCCACTTAAGTGTTTCTACCTTTTCTTCTTCTTATTAGGATTCCTCCGTAAGGAGGAAACCTATTGTTATTGTTAGTTTTATTATTATTATTATTATTATTATTCTAGTTCCATGGGAGTCAATGGCAGCCCCTAGACCCCTTGGATAACTTTTTGTGAAATTTGGCACACTCATTAAGGACAGTTCCTTCTATACCTACACCAAGTTTCATGTATCCCATTCGACCACTCTAGCGCCACCAACGGGTCAAAGTTGGACTTGTGTTTACACACGCAACTTTTGAACTGTATGACTGATTTTCAAAAATGAGGTACCATTGGAATCCCTGGATCAAGACGAGTTCAACGCACCCTATGACGTCAATTTCCGGTTATATAGATGTTCCGCCATTTCCGGTTTTATCAAAAACCTTTGAAAGCCTACTCCTCCTACAATTGTTGTCATATCTTCTTCAAAATTACCAGTGATGATCTTCAGACCAAGCCTCACAAAAGTTATCCCATGGCGTTTTGATTTTCTAAACCGTTTGTCTGGTAAAGCCAATACAAATTTGACAAAAAGCAACCAAACAGGAATTTGGGTCAAATCTCAGCAAATCTTTGATATATCAACACTAAACTTGGTATATCGGTGGAAGACACTACAACATGTTACCATGTGCAAAGGCAACTAAGTATCTCCAAAAATGATTGATATAAAGCAAATCGAATTTATCGTTGACGCTAAAAAAATGCTTTACACATCCGCCAGTCAAGAACTGATACTCTGATGCAATCACAAGTTCATATGAAGACTCTTGAGAATGTTTAGTACACAAATCTGAGAAAAAGTTGACTGTGAGATGAAAAGTCGATTTTTTGTGAATATTTGAAACTAGCATGCTTGGCTAATTGCTAAGGAAATTTCCAATGTAATGTCTCCCTCTGCTCCTCAGCGCGTGCGCTCCACATTCTCACACACACTCAGCCTTTCCCTTGACACACGCGCAGGCTTGGCAAGACGCATACTCAACATTTCAGGAGAGTGTGGGCTGACCAAGCCCCTACTCACTCCTTGGTCTTTAGCAAAGGCCTTGTGGATCTTGATGGTATTGCATTTCCGATTTTGAATGCAATGGTAAAAAGTTCTCAAAATCCTGAAACATTGATAGTATAGGCCAAGAGTAACTACCACACCACAAATGGCCCAATATCACCCATAGGTGACGCTACAGGCCACGCCCAGATGCACAAAGATACAAGGCTTTCTGGAATGCGTAGGCTCACCAAGCCCCCTCCCTTCACTCCTTGGCTTGAAATAAAAGCCCTTGTGGATCCGGTTTTATCAAAAAGCTTTGAAAGCCTACTCCTCCTACAATTTTTTTCCAATCTTCCCCAGAATTGTTGGAGCAACCCTCACTCAAAACTAATTTATATATTTGATTTTCAAAACCGTTTGTCCGGTACAGCCAATCAAAATTGGCAACATGCATGCTTGGCTAATTTCTAGGGCTGTTTACCCAAATCCTCTCTCCCTTTGCTCCTGTGCGCGCGTGCTCCACATTCTCACACACACAAGGGGCCAGAGCCACTTGACACACGCGCAAGCTTGGTACGACGCACAAGAAGAAGACCATTTAAATGTTATTGTTGGAGAAGACTTGAAGACAACGACTGAGAGACTCCTGCAGCCCTCAGATATTTTCATTGTTACATTTGACAGTGAGTAATAAGAGCCTACAACGGCAGTACAAAACATGTATTTTAGCGTTTGTATTCGTATGATAACTTGAAGACTTTTATACTGTTGTAAACAGGATAGCAGCTAATCTAGCTAGGCTAGCTGAGCTAAGGATTTCTCTTTGTACAGACAGTATTACAGGCTAGCAAGCCGTAAAATCTTTAACATTATACTTGCTTCGTGAGACGCGTTTGAAATTAGTATACTGTACGTAATTGTGCGGTTGGGTTGTTCTATTTTCACACGTCATTGTTGATGTAATTTTGTTTGTGCGTTCCAAGTTGTTCTGACGGTCTTCACATCATAAATTATTCTTTTCGAAACTGTAGCTAGGTAGCCTAGTTTGCTGCATAGTTAGAGCTACCTAGCATTAAACAAGTAGCAATGGTACCATGGTTGTTTTACTTGCTAGCTTTGTGTGGGTTCATGGTTTGATCGTTTAGGAGTTCCATTGAAAGCCTATAGAGCTACAATACGTTTGTAATCAGCATTTTGTACTATGCTGCACGATTTCCTATCTCTTGATAACATTTTATATTTGTATCTATTTTATACACTAAATTGCCAAGTATTCGCTCGGTTGCCTTTACACGCTCATGAACGTGAGTGACATCCCGTTCTTAAACCATAGGATATGATGTCGGCCCACCCTTTGCAGCTTATAATAGCTTCAACTCGTCTAGGAAAGCTTTCCACAAGGAGTGCATTTGTGAGGTCCAACACTGATGTTGAACAAGAAGGCCTGGCTCGCAGTCTCTGCTCTAATTCATCCCAAAGGTGTTGTATTGGGTTGAGGTCAGGACTCTGTGCAGGCCACTCAAGTTCGTCCACACCAATCTTGCTCATCCATGTGTTTATGGGCCTTGCTTTGTGCACTGGTGCACAGTCATGTTAGAACAGGAAGGGGCCATCTCCAAACTGTTCCCACAAAGTTTGGAGCATGAAATTGTTCAAAATGTTGAATTGTTGCATTTCAGGAAATTAACTAATGGGTAGGAAATATTCAATGGTTTGGGATCGGTGGAGTATTTTGTAATGACAAGTAAAAGTTGGGTATTTTGTCATTCATCCATTCCTACTCCATGCTCTTGATTATGTAATGTACCTACAGGTACATCTTATAGGCTATGTTTATTTGTTTACATTTTCTAATGTGAGTCAGTGGCTTGGCAGTATCTTAACAGTAAGGTTTGGTTATTTGTGATAAACTGTCATGATTCTTTTGGTGAAACATTAATTTAAAGTGGAAACCATTTGCAAGATAAATTGTTCTCAGTTGGTCAGTTGGTCTTAATAACTAGTGTACTAGTGCAGAATAGAGGAACTGGGAAAATTGTGCTGGTGTGGAAAGTCCCCAAAAACTGTGCAGAATGGGCAACAAATATTGGATTATAGATTAGATTGTATCAAGGTCCAATTGCAGAAGAGGCCAAAATATGTTTACAATTGTAGTAGGCCATTGATATGTTTGAAAAGTTCAGGGATGTAATTTGTTGGATAAGAAGCCCCCAACCCCCACTCCAGAGACAATTGATGACAAAGAGGTGCTGACATTAAGTTAAACATAGTCATGCGTTAAGAGTAGAGTAAAAAATAGAGACAAAATGTGTACATGGATGTTGAAACGCAGTGCTCTGAGTTTGTGCATGTCAGTTTAGACAAACGTAGCCTTTTAAACCTCTAGGTTTAATTCTCTCTTTTCTACATTTAAAGTTGGATTTGACATTTAACAGACATTTAATCATTTAACAAGTTGTTTGACTCAAAAACCATAACAGTACATGGTGTAAAAAAGCTGCAGTCAAATTTGGAGAAATTGCTAGCTTGGATGTTATCTTTACATATAGATGGGTTGGTGCTTACAAACAATGAGGATGCGCACGCAGCTTCAAGGCAGAACAATGCCTACCTTTTCACCTTTACTGTATATGTTCCCACCACCCCCCCTTCGATTGATCTGATTTGTTGATATATGTTGCTATGAAAAACATTTTAGCCAAGCTAACTAACATTGTTTTAGCTAGCTGACATTACCATTCAATCACAAACAAAACATGAATAGAAATACCTTGCTAACAGGGTCCTCATGTTTAATCAAAAGCTTGTAGTGAGATCACATGCATGACCCCCCCGGGACAAGCTTTCATGTTTGCATCGCTAGCATCTCGTCATATTACGCAGTCGGAAGACAGCTAGATACATTTTGTAGCGTCAGCGCCCTTGGGTACCCAGCATGCAGTGCACACCAAAAACGCAAATAGTTGTGGAAAATTGTTTGGTTACAACGGCTGTGCAGGGATTTCAGTTGGTGTTTGTTCACTTAAATGTGTGTAATGTTATTGTTTTTCAGTTAAGATAATACTGTTGGTCACCCTGATTGTGCATGTTGTGTAGTTTTAATGGGATCAAAGAGTCTGACCATGATAAAGTATTGTCAAGCTGGGGGCTATCGCACAAAACCAGGATAAGGGATTAAGCCGGGATATTCAAGTTATCCTGGATGAATTTAGCTTTGACCTGGTTGCACGAAAGCAGGTTGAATTAAACCCAGCCAAGTAACCATGAAGATTTATTCTTTGCAGCTAGCCTGCTCCAGAGCAAGTTCTCCAAATCCTGAAACATTGATAGCACATGCCAAGAGTAACTACCACACCACAAATGGCCCAATATCACCCATAGGTGACGCTACAGGCCACGCCCTGATACACAAAGATACAAGGCTTTCTGGAATGGGTAGGCTCACCAAGTTCCTTCCCTTCACTCCTTGGCTTGAAATAAAAGCCCTTGTGGATCTTGATGGTATTACATTTCATATTTGGTTTCCCATTGGTAAATTTACAGCATGGATTTTTCTATACAGTGACAATTTGTGAAGAATATGAATTTTTCAATGGTTCGCAATGTTTTGGAGGAATCCGCCATTGCTGCTTGCAGCTATATTTATTATTATTAGTGTGTTTGCTGCAAGCAAAAACACTTGTTATTCTGCATACTTATTTTTTAATTTTCCTCCCACTTTTTTTTGCTCGCCTACTCCTTTCACACCGTTTAAGCTAGAAACACCGTTCAAACTTCACTTGATAAAGTCTGAACTGCTCTAGTGTGCTATTACTTTTCTCACTGATAACTTTTAAAGTTTTTAAGATATTAAAGTTTAAAGTGCTAAAAATGTTGGAGTCAGGTGGCTGAGCGGTGAGGGAGTCGGGCTAGTAACCAGAAGGTCGCTGGTTCGATTCCCGGCCGTGTCAAATTGACGTTGTGTCCTTGGGCAAGGCACTTCACCCTACTTGCCTCGGGGGGAATGTCCCTGTACTTACTGTAAGTCGCTCTGGATAAGAGCGTCTGCTAAATGACTAAATGTAAATGTAAATGTAAAAAAAATGAATGGGTTTCAATGGTTCAGAATGTTCAAGTCAAATTCCATTGTGACGTCATGCACTGACAGAACTGTTTCTCACTGCGTCAATTTTTGACACTGTTTAACACTTTCCTGCCTGAATATGCAGACTTTTTCAAATAATAGACCTGAACTGTTTATACCATTTTGAAGACAAGAAGTAGGGCTTTCTAATGATATAAATATTTGTATGATCATGTTAGGCAAATCATCCTTTATCAAGACGATTTCACGGAGCCATTCTGACAAATCTTATCCGTCTGCATTACTTTTTTTTTAGAAAACCTCATTTTTAACCACTTTCAATACAAGATAGAGGATAAGTTAGAGCGTATGAAATGTGCGTAGTTTTGTCGTGAATTCAGAACAGCAGACAGATTTAAGATAGACTATTTTGTTTAAAAGTTATGACCACTGAAGTGATGAGTGGGATAACGCAATTCCAAGCTAGCGCGATGGCTCTCCATAACTAAAAACGGTTTTCCACAATCGACCAAATTGGCCAAACAAGGTATGTACATTGAGCTTAAAGTGTACATAATCTAGCTAGATCATTTTTCTTTAATTAAGTTTCACAAAAATCTGCAAAAATCGAGGCTCAACAACACTGTCATAGCCGACCGTCACAAACAGCCAAACCGAGGTCACGAAAGGTTTACTGCAGCTGGCGTTACTACGAACAAAGGCTTCGTAACTGAAACGTTTTAACTTTTAGTTGACGATATTGAACACGTATGTTAAGAAACTTGTCTTTACTCTAAATATCTTCTCCGTTTTCAATTTGAAGCAGTAAATCTAACAGTAGGAATTCTCCCACGACATCCGCTCGCTCCGCTGACAAATATGTTTTCTCAGTCCACCATACCTTAGACGAGCTAATTTTCGAGGACTTTCAATACAAGATACAGGCCATGTTAGAGTTGATATATACACATAATTGTGTGGGCAATGTAGAACAGCAGACAGATTAGAAATATGATATTTTGTTTTAAAGTTATGGCCATTCTAGTGACGAGTGCTTACAACGCTAGCTACGACTGTCATCCTACAGTACTGTAGCTGCCATAGAACGGCGAAACTAGCTAGCTACGTCTATCGTTCGTTACCTACAAACAAATGCTTCGTAACAGTATTTACTTTTTATCTGCGATATTGACAACAGAGGTTAAGGAACTTGTCTTTAATCAAAAGATCGTCTCCGTTTTCAATTTGAAGCAGTATCTAGCTTACTGTAGGAAATCTCCCATTGCATCCTCTCTCTAGCTTCTTCGGCTAAAGATGGAGGACAATGACGATGCATGCATTATTCACGCCTACAGTGTTAATACAGTCTGTAAAAATACCACTTTGACACACTTGCAAGAAATGATCCGCTGGTTAGATGTAGCATGATCTTATTTACCACCCACAATAGTTCAGCTTTTTTTGCAGCAGCATTCTGAGTTAGAGTAGCTAGCTAGCTTTTCCAGTTGCACAACAAAGTCACATAATGTGACGAGATTTAATTTTAAAAACTCACCAGGGACAACGACAACATCGGCAACCCTGCACTATGGATTACTATTTTGATGTCATCTTTAAATTAAGTGTCTGAACAGGACTGGTTGTGCAGGCACACATGATTAGTTTCTCCTTCATCTTGAACCTAAAACCTAGATTCTAGGTTAGAAATGTTGACAATGACCAACGGTTGCTACGTTACAAGAAACAAGGAACCAATCCGATTGGCCAACGCTCTTCACTGTTCCACTGTTCAAACTTTTTTCTGTTTCTACATCTTTCAATTATTAATACTTTTCAGAATGGGTTTTATTCGCCAAGAAACATCACACAGACAAGGAATTTACTGTGGCAGGAAGGTGCACACATTAAACATATAAGAATCTTAAATAAGGAGTGTACAAGTCTAACTAATACTAAGGGTTTAAAAATGTAAAGGGTTTAGAATGAAATAAAATATAAAATGGCTCTAACATAACGCTTTAACATTTATGAAATTAAATAAGATACCCTTTTCATCACTCTTTTTTCTCCTTTTTCAACCGTGAGAAAATATTGCAATGCATAACAATGACATATACTTTTAACACTGTCTCACCATTTTGGTTTCAAAGCAACACTTTTTTTCACCTTCATACTCCTGACATACTTTTGTTTGCCATGATATTGATAACTGTTATGCAATATACTCTTCATCACTATATTTGCTCATTTTTCTAACTTCAAACTTTTTTCTGTTTCTCAATCTTTCATTCTTTAATACTTTTAACGCTTAAAAATGTATGAAAGTCAATAAGATCATCTTTTCATCACAGTTTTTTCTCCATTTTCAACAGTAAGAAAATATCGCAATGCATAACAATGACAAATACACTTTTAACACTTTTTCTCACCATTTTGTTTTTAAAGCACATACCTCTTTAAATTTTTTTGTAAAACCTTCTTCACTATTCAAGCCATCAAAACAATCGTTTCAACTGCTTTCAGCAAACACACATTTTCTTCAGGAAATGTACCTTTCTAGTTATTATTACACATCTTCTTCTGCCATGGGAGTCTATGGCAGCCCCTAGAACCGTATTGTCAGAAGTTGTGAAATTTGGCACACTCTTTGGCACACCAGTCCCCTCATCAATTTCACCAAGTTTCATGTCTCCATTTCAAACCCTCTAGCGCCACCAATGGGTCAAAGTTGAAGGTGTGTTTACACACTTTACTTTTGAACCACATGTCTCATTTTCAAAAATGACACATGAGAAAGGTATCGTTGTATTCCCTGGATCAAGACGAGTCCAAAGCACTCTATGACGTCATACCCAGTTATATAGATTCTCCGCCATTTTGAATGTTAAGGAAAAGCGTTTTTCGTGTCTCCTCCTACAATTTTTGTCGAATCTTCTTCAAAATTGCCACAGATGATCTTCAGACCAAGCCTCACAAAAGTTATCGTATGGATTTTTGATTTTCGAAATCATTTGTTAGTTACAGCCAATCAAATTGATGTGGCCGAATTGATGTGGCCACCATTTTGAATATAATTTTTTTTCGCTAACTCTCCTATAAAGTTTGTCCAATCTTCACCAAATTTGGCACATATCATCTTCAGACCAAGCACCACAAAAGTTATCGTATGGATTTTTGATTTTCTAAATCGTTTGTTAGTTACAGCCAATCAAATTGAGCAACTGATCTGGAAAAATGGAAGTGAGGTCGTATCTTAGTCAATCTTTGATGCATTGACTCCAAACTTGGTGTATGGACTCAGGACCCTCTTATTAAGAGGTCTGAGACGGGTAGTGACATTTGACCTCTAGGGGGCACTACAATAGACCAATAACTGTTGATTTGTTTGTCTTATTTAAGTGATTCCTTTGTCTTGTGATATCTTAGTAGATCCCGTGTCTGACACATGTTAACTTGTGATACCAGCCGAATTTATGTGGCCGCCATTTTGAATGAATATAACGTTTTTTCGCTACCTCTCCTATAAAGTTGTCCAATCTTCACCAAATTTGGCACAGATCATCTTCAGACCAAGCCTCACAAAAGACATGTTTTTTTGATTTTCCAAACCTTTTGACTGGAACAGCCAATCAAAATCGTCAACCAAGCCACCATAAAATAAGTGAGGTCATATCTCAGCACCTCTTTACTGCATTGACACCAAATTTGATATAAGGACTAGGGACCCTGTTTTAAAGAGGTCCAATAGGTCATGCCATTTCACCTCTAGGTGGCGCTGCAATAAGCAAAAATTTGGCACCAATTATCTTCAGATCAAGCCTCATAAACGTTTTCACATGGTTTTTGATTTTCAAAACTGTTTTTCCGGTAAAGCTGATCAAAGTCGGCGATGAAGCCGCCAAAACAGGAAGTGAGATCATATATCAGGAAATATTTGCTGAATTGACATCAAACTTGGTACAGGTGCTCGGGACCCTGTTCCAAAGAGGACCACAAAAGGTTGTGTCATCTAACCGCTAGGGGGCGATCCTGTGTCTTTTAATGAGACGAGTTGACTGAATATCTACGTCTTGTGACTCCACTAATCAGCTAATACCAATCACCTGTGTGAAAGACTGAGTGGCGCGTGTCTGTTCGGTTGCCACGGTGATGGTGCAGCTATGATTGCTAACGCGCTGAGGGCAGAGAGAATAACAGAAATTTACCTAGAATCCACACCTCAAACAAGTTAACCTAGACGCAAAACTATACGTCCAATCAATACGACAGAAATACGACTCTACCGGCAGTTTCAAAAACGTGTTCCTTCTGCTTTCTCTGACAAATTTGTCACCAGATTTGCATTGGTCTTTATGGGGCGAGAGTTGGACTTTGTCTCGGTTTCGTGGGGCTCTGAAAACAATTTGTAAGTCTGTTGGATTCCACAGACAACTGTCTACGACCAACACAAAATTAGCTATCTATTGATCCAAAAATGAAGAGTGAAAATTGTGGCAATGCTGGCAAACTAGAAATACTTTTTGAAACTGATTTTGAAGATCCCCTCCACTCTAAGCGTTTAAGTCAGCACTCTAGGCTCTCCACATACACACCCATGTAAATCTCAGAAACAATTTGAAGAACTCATGAAACATAATCAGTGATATTGAAAAAAGTTGAATAGATATCAAAAAGCTGATTTAAAAAATATATAGTTTAGGGTTTTGTCAACATTTTAAAGTTTAAATGGTGGCTGTAGCTAAAAGATTGAGGAAGGAGAAGGATTTGAAAGTTGAAGAAGTTTAAGAGGATTGAGAGGATTTGAAAAAAAACTAAATTGGAA
>CM042859.1:5940098-5945095 GCA_023658055.1 Thaleichthys pacificus | reverse complement strand
AGGTGACAGTGGACGGAGGGGGCATTTTTTAGTGGGAGGGGGGGAAGGGGGAGAGAGAGTGTGTCCGGGGAAGGAAAATAGAGAGTTTGGAGTAGGAAGAGAAGGAGGGGGATGTAGTAAGGGGGGAGTTGGATGGGGTAGAGGGAAAGGAAGGAGAGATAGGTATAGTTGGAAGGGGGGGGGGGGAGATGGGGGGGTGGATGGGGTGGGGGTGGAATGTGGGGTTAGTGTCATTTTAGAGTGCCATGATTGTGATGTGGAGGGGCCCAAGGGAGGAACCTTCGCACACATACAATAAACGCACACCTGGCACGGGCCACACACACATTCACACACACATACACACACACATACATACACACACACCCAATCCATCTCACAAGGGCAATCACGCAGTCCACTTTAATCTCACAGAAACACACTTCATCCACGCGTACGCCATCTGTTTCACACCAACACACACGAAACAGTGGGACACACACACACACACTCATATTGCAGTAGTGTTAGTACAGACCTGTCTTAAGCATAGGGTTCCCAGAGAGCAGCACTTAAAAAGAAACAGAGTTCCTCAGTCCCAATTGCAAAAGCAGCACAAACACACACATCACCACGGAAACCCACTACCACACACACCCGCTAACACAGCACAGACACGCCTACAACACGCACTACCACAGCACGACGCACACTGAAGCTAGGCAACACGACAGCGACTCGGTGCTGACAGAGGGAAGAGGCGAAGGAGAAGAAGGCGTTCAGAACAGGAAACGAGACACACGACGACACCCAACGTGCAAAGAAAGGAAAAGGAGAAGAGAATAGAATAGAATCCTTTATTATCCCCCAGAGGGGACAGAGAAAAGTTGAAGCATCCACAAAATATAGGACGGACATCATACAAAGATGACAAACGGAATAACAATATACAATATCCACAGTGGTTTGGTAGCAATCGGTCAAATATACAATGTACAGTACTTGAGGCTAGATTTGACAGCACCGAGTCTATACAGCACACAGTCCAGAGAGGAGGAGGGAGGAGAGGAGGAGGGAGAAGACGGACAAGTGTCTACCTCTGTCTGCGTCATTTTCCGTGTCGGTTGCTTCAGCTGGAAGAGAGGAGAGACAGTGTCAGTTCACAGGATTCGTGTCGTACCAATGGAGGGCGGGTGGGCGAGAGAGAGATACAGGAAGACAGATTGGAAGAGACAGAGGGAAAGACAGGAAAAGAGGGGGGGGGGGGTGGGCACGAGGAGGAGAGAGAGATAGAGGGAAGGAGAGCGAGAGGGGGGATGAGAGGTGCAAGAGAGAATGGCGAGATCAGGATTGGGCGCGCGGTGCTGACCTGCTTTGATGGCGACGTTGAAGGTCTTGGCGCTGGAGCCGTGCTGGTTGGTGACCTCGCAGGTCACGCCGGTCTTCATGACCTCCTCGCTGGCCTCCACACTGAGGGTGCTCACCACCGTGTTGCCCTCCACCTTCACCGACTGGAGAGGGGGGGGGGGGGGGGGGAGGAGGTGGATTCAAGAAAGAGAGGGAGATTGGTAAGCGGACGGTTGCCCTGGCAAGTACTCCGTTATGGCACACACACACACACACGCGCGTGCGCACACACACCTCCTTTCCTGAGGGTGTCCAGGTGAACTGTGGGGCCGGGTGGCCGTGAGCGGAGCAGGAGAGGGTCACATCGTCTCCAACCTTCTCCACCGAGCCGTGGACGGGGGCGTCGATCTCTGGCGCCCCTGGAGGGGAGGAGAGAGAGAGAGAGGAGAGAGAGAGAGAGAGAGAGAGAGAGAGAGAGAGAGAGAGAGAGAGAGAGAGAGAGAGGAGAGAGAGAGAGAGCAAAAGAGATGGAGAAAGAGAAATGGGGATGGGGAGGGAGAAGTGGGAAGGATGGAGAGGAAGAGGAAAGGAAGAGAGGGGGAGAAAAGGAGAGAAGAATGAAGGAGAGAGAGAAGGAAGAGGAGAGGGAGGGAATAGAGGCGAGGGAGAGAATGGAGGACAAGCGGCAGCTCAGTCAGTTTTCCTCCCCACACAAGGAAGATTACCTCTAATAGGAAGGTCTTCCATCTTTTATTGTGTGTGTGTGTGTGTGTGTGTGTGGGTTAATGTCCTACCTGAGATGGTGAGTTTGACTGAAGCGTTGGCTGAGAGCCCGGGGACAGAGGGCACAGCCCCCTCGCACAAATACTGTCCCGCGTCCTCAAACGTCACAGCCTTCAGAGACAGCACACCAGACTGGGACAGCACCACCTTCGAGTCCTGGGGACCCACGCACACACACACACACACAAACGCACACACATAGCAACATTTTTAAAATGAAAGATGTAGGTAGAGACAAGGCGAGGTAAAGACAGTTCAGAGGCGAGGAGAGGCAGAGGAAGAGAGAGGGAGGAGGCAGAGAGAGGAGTGAGAGGCAGAGAGAGAGAGAGAGAGAGAGAGAGAGAGAGAGGAGAGAGAGAGACAGAGAGAGAGAGAGAGAGAGAGAGAGAGAGAGAGGCGGGGAGAAGGTGGGGGTGAGAACATGCCTTGGTCCACAGGATGGTGTGCGCGTCGGAGCCCTTGGTCTTACACTGGAGCTCCACCATGTCTCCCAGCATGGCCGACACAGGGCCTGCCGGAGTCAAGCTCAGGGGGTCCATCCCTGGGAAGGGGGGAGGGGGGGGGGGTCGGTAAAGCAGGAGGGAGGGTGAGCGATAAATGGGAGGAGGGGGGAGGGAGGGAGGGAGGTGAGAAAGATTGAGAAAGGGGAGGGGAAAAAGGCAACAAGAGATGGAGAAGGGGAGAGAGAAAGAGAGGGTGGCAAATTGAGTATACTTCAATCCCTTGGGTAAGCCATATCCCTTAAATGTGTGAGATCAAATCAAATTGTCCGTCGAATAGGATGACAGAAAGCCCTCTGGTTAGAAGTCACATGGAGCATGAAGGATTGCATGGAATATAAGTAAGCTAACAGACCCCTTTTCACTACACCAAAACCATTTGGATCATTTCAAATCCATTTATATTGCGGATTTGTGAACTTAAAGTGACATACACCATGAGCACACAACAAACAGTAGCAAAGTCAGTCTTCCCTACTGGATGCAAGACTGGCTGCGCTCCCATTAGCACGATAAACAGCTCCAGCTCAAACGTACAGATCCAGAGTCGTAGTACATACTTACTAGATGCACAAGGAGCAAGATTGGAGTGATTGGATGAAACCCGTGTAGCCACAAAGTCTTATTGGACGAAATATGACCTTTGGAGGTCAGACACTCACAGTTGACAGAGAGGGTCACGTCGTCCTTCAGTTCAAGATCCAGGTTCTCGAAGTCGACGGCGGTGCAGTGGTACACGCCTGCGTCGGCGCGACTGACAGACTTGATGGTTAGTGCTCCAGCAATGTTGCCCTTGACAGGTTTATCCTGGGCACCAAAGAGAGGGGATATGTCACGAAAGAGCTTATTGAACCAAGACAAGGTTTAATACCTTGTCTTTCACACACACACACACACACACACACACACACACACACACACACACACACACACCACACACACACACACACACACACACACACACACACACACACACACACACACACACACACACACACACACACACACACACACTGGAGCACACACACTCTCGCAGACAGAGAACAACATACACTAGCACATTTCCACACACAGGCAGTTTCATTTAGTCATTTTTAGTCATTTAGCAGACGCTCTTATCCAGAGCGACTTACAGTAAGTACATTGACATTCTCCCCAAGGCAAGTAGGGTGAAGTGCCTTGCCCAAGGACACAACGTCATTTGGCACGGCCGGGAATCAAACCAACAACCTTCTGATTACTAGCCCGATTCCTTAACCGCTCAGCCACCTGACTCCCTATACACACCCTCCCTTGGCCAGTGCTTACGTCTTTGCTGAATTCAAATTCAGGCTGTGGGTTTCCATCACTCGCACACAACATCTTCACCTCATCGCCCTCTTTGACTGGCCCAGTGTTCAACACGGAAAAGGTCACCATCTCAGAGGGATCTGATTGGACGAGGGGCAAAAACGAGAGACAGAGATTGGTCAGGTACAACCTTAGAAAACAATTGCGCCGAGGATGACAGTTGCACACAATCGGGTGTGCATCCATGCACACACACACACGCCGACTCACAGTTAAGGTTGAGTTTGATGGTGTCCGACTCCCTGTGCTTGATCTCCTTGTTGGGCATGGAGTACTCCACCTTGCAGCTGAGCACTGAGTCCTTGTCTGCCTTGGTGGGCTGCATGTACAGAGTGCTGCTGACTGTGAACAGCCCAGAGGACTCGGACAACACCGAGGGCACCATGTAGGTCTCTGTTTGGGGTCCGAGGCAGGGGGAGGGGCGGTGAGGAAGAGGAAGTTACAAGAAGGCCAGAGTACTTCAAAGTAGTTCATTATGACTTGAGGGTTATTTGATTTTGCGTTCATTTCGGATATTTTTTTGCCCCCCATTATTGCGTGAGGTGGCCGACAGCAAGCTCAGGCCAAGTCCCGTATGTTAGTATTACTGAGATGATAGGAGTATTTACCCTTGATAATCTGGTGCATTTACAAACACTGTTTGTGTGTGTGAGCTCGACATAAGCCTCTGCTGAAGGAGTGAATGTCATCGAGTGTCGGGAAACTCACTCTCTTTGTTGTCCTTGACCTCCGGCAGAGGCTGGGCATCCTTGTACCAGATGATTCTCGGCTGGGGGTGACCGTTCATGGTGACGCACTTGCTCACCTGAACGACACGCAAAACACGCACGCACGCATCGTGTCAAAAAGTGACAAACAGTGGGTGAGTCGAATGCGGACGAGCTGATCACTACGACACGTGTTGGTGCGACACGTGTTGGTGCAAATCCTCCATGTTGGTCATTCAGCCCCACTCACCTCAGAGCTTGTGGGACTGTCTACAGAGATGGCCTGGCTGGAGGAAGCCGTGATGTCTGGCTTCTCAGGGGCGACTGAGAA
>CM042859.1:5930098-5932598 GCA_023658055.1 Thaleichthys pacificus | reverse complement strand
GATGTTAACTGTACATTCAAACAAGTCGCAGACAGACAGGCATGCTGTTCCTCTCAAGAGACTGAAGGCATCGGAAAAGCACGAGTGGACTGGTGTATGTACCGATCCACGAACACGCACACGCACACAAGACCTACATCATGCACACCTTTTTCGCACACTACATATATGACCATTGGCGGCTGAACAGTCGGTGCTTCAAGGTTAGTGATTTGTCGCCGCAGCTGCGGGACATCATAATCTCACCCACCCCCTGAAGCAGACAACTGTTTCCAAGGCTTGTGTGTGCGAAAAAAGGTGTGCATGATGTAGGTCTTGTGTGCGTGTGCGTGTTCGTGGATCGGTACATACACCAGTCCACTCGTGCTTTTCCGATGCCTCAGTCTCTTGAGAGGAACAGCATGCCTGTCTGTCTGCGACTTGTTTGAATGTACAGTTAACATCACAGCACAAGCTGTGGATCACACAGCACCTCCAGCCCCGTGTGGCCCCCGTGGAGGAGTCACATGGTCACCATGCCTCACACACACACACACACACACACACACGCACACACACTACACACACACACTGACACACACACACACACACACTACACACACACACACACTACACACACACACTACACACACACACACTGACACACCACACACACACACACACACACACACACTGACACACCCACACACACACACACACACACACCACACACACACACACTGACCACCCACACACACACATCACTGGGGTAGATGAAAGACATGCAGGCATGTCTCTAAAGTCCGGTTCTCTCAGTCGTCCAGTGGACACGTGTGTTTGTTGTGTGTGTGCTTGTCGGCGTCGCTGAGATTGTATCCTTAACCGAGACCATGTTTGTTATGCAAACAGAATGCTGCGAAGAAAAAACAGTGGGTAATCCTGTTAGCCCAAGGACACAAACACTCACACTCACAAGAAAACACAATGTGACCTTCCGTAGGCCAACACACACCAGAGTATGACATGATACCATTGCTCCTCAGTCCTCAGACCTTGCATCCGGTCAGACACAGCCGTCGAACACACACACCCCGCTCGTACAGTACAACAGGACACTCCACACACACACACACACAAATAAAAAGTGCACACACGCAAACTCAGATGCATGCACTGACACACTCAACGCGTTAAGAGCGACCCGATCTCAAATGGGACATCAACTGAATGTGAAAACACACACTGACACAGCCCTGGACTGGCAGGACTGGCAGGCAGAAACACTCACGCATTCATCGCCTTGTGAACCAAGAGATGCTCTTTAGAGAGAGGAGAGAGAGAGAGAGAGAGAGAGAGAAGAGGAGAAGAAATAGAAGAGGAATCTCAAAAAGAACCAGGAGGGGTAGAGAGAGAGAGAGCGAGGGACAGGAAAAGAAAGCGAAGCGAGGAGATGCAGGCGGATCTTTTCCCGAGGAGAGAGGCTGTCCTCGCCCGTGCTGTGGGCGTGGCCTGCGTGTGTGCAGAGTTACAGTGTGTGTTTGGTTATGGACGTGCGTTTTCACATTCACCTTTTCATACATCTGGGATTGGGTGCATCTGGGAGGGTTCTCCTTTGTCACTGGGCCCCCCCGACTTGTCGACGGCCTCTCTGCTTTTGTGGAAACTTCCCTGTAGTATCCCCCCCCAGTGTGGCTCATGGTGCTCATCAATACTGCATGCACTGTACGTATCTGTGTGTGTGTGTGGCGCTCAGTTTGAGTGTCAGTCGTGTGTCAGTGGGTCCCGGTTAGACAGTCTACTTTCCATCTGTCCCTCCCCCCTGCCCCCCCCTCCCCCCTGCCCCCCCTCCCGCCCCCACACACCGTCCTCCTCCCCCCTCACACTCTCTCCTTTCTTTTTTTTTTAATCCGATTATCTGCCCCACGTCAGTTAACGAGACCCCCCTGCAGCGCCCCCACCCTGCGCACACACACACACGCACACACACGCACACACACACACACCCCACACAAACCCCACACACACACTCGCACTTACCCGCCACCCTCTGACACAGGCGGACACACAGAAAGAGAGAACCGCCTTCTCTCTCTTTCTCTTTCTCTTCTCTCTCCTCACACTCACACACACACACCCTGCTGTGGAATCAGATTGGACGGAGGACTCCCTCATTACGCTCTAATTGCCCCTCTCTGTCTGCCCAGCTGCCCCATGAGTAAAACACAAGGGTTCAACTCCATTGATCAGAGTGGCCCGACCATATTTGGGCTGACAGGAAGAGAGACCGGAACAGAGGGAGAAGAAACACCAGAGCATGAGGGAGAAGGAGAGCCAAATGAGGGCGAGGTGTGAGGGAGAGGAAGGACAGAAGGAGTGGGGATGGAGGGCTGAAGGGGGGGGGGGGGGGTGTTGGCATGGATAGGCAGATTAGCAGGATAGCTGGTTTTTAACGGTCAGCTCATCCTACAAGCTGTCGACACGCCAACAGGCCCGCGTGTGCCCGCGCCCCTCGAGATAGATA
>CM042859.1:5920098-5925098 GCA_023658055.1 Thaleichthys pacificus | reverse complement strand
CTGTGATACTGTGACCTTGCAGGAGAACGAGAGAGGGAGGGAGAGAATGCCGTGTGTGTGTGTGAATAAGAGCAGGGTTGGTGTCTGAGGTTTGACCCTTATCAGCACCATGAGCGAGGTCACGGAGGGAGAGGATGAACATGCATGTTTCCCCTGGGCCTTATTGGGAGGACGGGACCATGTGGATAACTGTTTCTTCCTCAGGTTGACACTGTAGATCCAGGTGTTTGTAATACTAAGTAATGAGGCCTTAGTCTTATTAACACATTCATGTGACTACACATCTTATGAAGGCCTTATTATCGATTAACCAATGCTAAGTTCAAGCACTTTGATCGTAAGTGTTACCTTCCTTACTTGTGTGTCTGAATGAGTTTATTTACCCGTAAACACAAAACGAGTGAAGCTGCTGTTACTGAGAATCTGACCGACTTGTTATCTGTCCTTGTTTCTCAGTCGCCCCTGAGAAGCCAGACATCACGGCTTCCTCCAGCCAGGCCATCTCTGTAGACAGTCCCACAAGCTCTGAGGTGAGTGGGGCTGAATGACCAACATGGAGGATTTGCACCAACACGTGTCGCACCAACACGTGTCGTAGTGATCAGCTCGTCCGCATTCGACTCACCCACTGTTTGTCACTTTTTGACACGATGCGTGCGTGCGTGTTTTGCGTGTCGTTCAGGTGAGCAAGTGCGTCACCATGAACGGTCACCCCCAGCCGAGAATCATCTGGTACAAGGATGCCCAGCCTCTGCCGGAGGTCAAGGACAACAAAGAGAGTGAGTTTCCCGACACTCGATGACATTCACTCCTTCAGCAGAGGCTTATGTCGAGCTCACACACACAAACAGTGTTTGTAAATGCACCAGATTATCAAGGGTAAATACTCCTATCATCTCAGTAATACTAACATACGGGACTTGGCCTGAGCTTGCTGTCGGCCACCTCACGCAATAATGGGGGGCAAAAAAATATCCGAAATGAACGCAAAATCAAATAACCCTCAAGTCATAATGAACTACTTTGAAGTACTCTGGCCTTCTTGTAACTTCCTCTTCCTCACCGCCCCTCCCCCTGCCTCGGACCCCAAACAGAGACCTACATGGTGCCCTCGGTGTTGTCCGAGTCCTCTGGGCTGTTCACAGTCAGCAGCACTCTGTACATGCAGCCCACCAAGGCAGACAAGGACTCAGTGCTCAGCTGCAAGGTGGAGTACTCCATGCCCAACAAGGAGATCAAGCACAGGGAGTCGGACACCATCAAACTCAACCTTAACTGTGAGTCGGCGTGTGTGTGTGTGCATGGATGCACACCCGATTGTGTGCAACTGTCATCCTCGGCGCAATTGTTTTCTAAGGTTGTACCTGACCAATCTCTGTCTCTCGTTTTTGCCCCTCGTCCAATCAGATCCCTCTGAGATGGTGACCTTTTCCGTGTTGAACACTGGGCCAGTCAAAGAGGGCGATGAGGTGAAGATGTTGTGTGCGAGTGATGGAAACCCACAGCCTGAATTTGAATTCAGCAAAGACGTAAGCACTGGCCAAGGGAGGGTGTGTATAGGGAGTCAGGTGGCTGAGCGGTTAAGGAATCGGGCTAGTAATCAGAAGGTTGTTGGTTTGATTCCCGGCCGTGCCAAATGACGTTGTGTCCTTGGGCAAGGCACTTCACCCTACTTGCCTTGGGGAGAATGTCAATGTACTTACTGTAAGTCGCTCTGGATAAGAGCGTCTGCTAAATGACTAAAAATGACTAAATGAAACTGCCTGTGTGTGGAAATGTGCTAGTGTATGTTGTTCTCTGTCTGCGAGAGTGTGTGTGCTCCAGTGTGTGTGTGTGTGTGTGTGTGTGTGTGTGTGGTGTGTGTGTGTGTGGTGTGTGTGTGTGTGTGTGTGTGTGTGTGTGGTGTGTGTGTGTGTGTGTGTGTGTGTGTGTGTGTGTGTGTGTGTGTGTGTGTGAAAGACAAGGTATTAAACCTTGTCTTGGTTCAATAAGCTCTTTCGTGACATATCCCCTCTCTTTGGTGCCCAGGATAAACCTGTCAAGGGCAACATTGCTGGAGCACTAACCATCAAGTCTGTCAGTCGCGCCGACGCAGGCGTGTACCACTGCACCGCCGTCGACTTCGAGAACCTGGATCTTGAACTGAAGGACGACGTGACCCTCTCTGTCAACTGTGAGTGTCTGACCTCCAAAGGTCATATTTCGTCCAATAAGACTTTGTGGCTACACGGGTTTCATCCAATCACTCCAATCTTGCTCCTTGTGCATCTAGTAAGTATGTACTACGACTCTGGATCTGTACGTTTGAGCTGGAGCTGTTTATCGTGCTAATGGGAGCGCAGCCAGTCTTGCATCCAGTAGGGAAGACTGACTTTGCTACTGTTTGTTGTGTGCTCATGGTGTATGTCACTTTAAGTTCACAAATCCGCAATATAAATGGATTTGAAATGATCCAAATGGTTTTGGTGTAGTGAAAAGGGGTCTGTTAGCTTACTTATATTCCATGCAATCCTTCATGCTCCATGTGACTTCTAACCAGAGGGCTTTCTGTCATCCTATTCGACGGACAATTTGATTTGATCTCACACATTTAAGGGATATGGCTTACCCAAGGGATTGAAGTATACTCAATTTGCCACCCTCTCTTTCTCTCTCCCCTTCTCCATCTCTTGTTGCCTTTTTCCCCTCCCCTTTCTCAATCTTTCTCACCTCCCTCCCTCCCTCCCCCCTCCTCCCATTTATCGCTCACCCTCCCTCCTGCTTTACCGACCCCCCCCCCCTCCCCCCTTCCCAGGGATGGACCCCCTGAGCTTGACTCCGGCAGGCCCTGTGTCGGCCATGCTGGGAGACATGGTGGAGCTCCAGTGTAAGACCAAGGGCTCCGACGCGCACACCATCCTGTGGACCAAGGCATGTTCTCACCCCCACCTTCTCCCCGCCTCTCTCTCTCTCTCTCTCTCTCTCTCTCTCTCTGTCTCTCTCTCTCCTCTCTCTCTCTCTCTCTCTCTCTCTCTCTCTCTGCCTCTCACTCCTCTCTCTGCCTCCTCCCTCTCTCTTCCTCTGCCTCTCCTCGCCTCTGAACTGTCTTTACCTCGCCTTGTCTCTACCTACATCTTTCATTTTAAAAATGTTGCTATGTGTGTGCGTTTGTGTGTGTGTGTGTGTGCGTGGGTCCCCAGGACTCGAAGGTGGTGCTGTCCCAGTCTGGTGTGCTGTCTCTGAAGGCTGTGACGTTTGAGGACGCGGGACAGTATTTGTGCGAGGGGGCTGTGCCCTCTGTCCCCGGGCTCTCAGCCAACGCTTCAGTCAAACTCACCATCTCAGGTAGGACATTAACCCACACACACACACACACACACACACAATAAAAGATGGAAGACCTTCCTATTAGAGGTAATCTTCCTTGTGTGGGGAGGAAAACTGACTGAGCTGCCGCTTGTCCTCCATTCTCTCCCTCGCCTCTATTCCCTCCCTCTCCTCTTCCTTCTCTCTCTCCTTCATTCTTCTCTCCTTTTCTCCCCCTCTCTTCCTTTCCTCTTCCTCTCCATCCTTCCCACTTCTCCCTCCCCATCCCCATTTCTCTTTCTCCATCTCTTTTGCTCTCTCTCTCTCTCCTCTCTCTCTCTCTCTCTCTCTCTCTCTCTCTCTCTCTCTCTCTCTCTCTCTCTCTCTCCTCTCTCTCTCTCTCCTCCCCTCCAGGGGCGCCAGAGATCGACGCCCCCGTCCACGGCTCGGTGGAGAAGGTTGGAGACGATGTGACCCTCTCCTGCTCCGCTCACGGCCACCCGGCCCCACAGTTCACCTGGACACCCTCAGGAAAGGAGGTGTGTGTGCGCACGCGCGTGTGTGTGTGTGTGTGCCATAACGGAGTACTTGCCAGGGCAACGTCCGCTTACCAATCTCCCTCTCTTTCTTGAATCCACCTCCTCCCCCCCCCCCCCCCCCCCCCCTCTCCAGTCGGTGAAGGTGGAGGGCAACACGGTGGTGAGCACCCTCAGTGTGGAGGCCAGCGAGGAGGTCATGAAGACCGGCGTGACCTGCGAGGTCACCAACCAGCACGGCTCCAGCGCCAAGACCTTCAACGTCGCCATCAAAGCAGGTCAGCACCGCGCGCCCCATCCTGGTCTCGCCATTTCTCTCTCTTTCTCGCGCACGCTCTCTTCACCTCTCCCCCTCTCGCTCTCCTTCCCTCTATCTCTCTCTCCTCCTCGTGCCCACCCCCCCCCCCTCTTTTCCTGTCTTTCCCTCTGTCTCTTCCAATCTGTCTTCCTGTATCTCTCTCTCGCCCACCCGCCCTCCATTGGTACGACACGAATCCTGTGAACTGACACTGTCTCTCCTCTCTTCCAGCTGCAGCAACCGACACGGAAAATGACGCAGACAGAGGTAGACACTTGTCCGTCTTCTCCCTCCTCCTCTCCTCCCTCCTCCTCTCTGGACTGTGTGCTGTATAGACTCGGTGCTGTCAAATCTAGCCTCAAGTACTGTACATTGTATATTTGACCGATTGCTACCAAACCACTGTGGATATTGTATATTGTTATTCCGTTTGTCATCTTTGTATGATGTCCGTCCTATATTTTGTGGATGCTTCAACTTTTCTCTGTCCCCTCTGGGGGATAATAAAGGATTCTATTCTATTCTCTTCTCCTTTCCTTTCTTTGCACGTTGGGTGTCGTCGTGTGTCTCGTTTCCTGTTCCGAACGCCTTCTTCTCCTTCGCCTCTTCCCTCTGTCAGCACCGAGTCGCTGTCGTGTTGCCTAGCTTCAGTGTGCGTCGTGCTGTGGTAGTGCGTGTTGTAGGCGTGTCTGTGCTGTGTTAGCGGTGTGTCGTGGTAGTGGTGTGTGTGTGTGTGTGTAGTGGGTTTCCGTGGTGATGTGTGTGTTTGTGCTGCTTTTGCAATTGGGACTGAGGAACTCTGTTTCTTTTTAAGTGCTGCTCTCTGGGAACCCTATGCTTAAGACAGGTCTGTACTAACACTACTGCAATATGAGTGTGTG
>CM042859.1:5911270-5919998 GCA_023658055.1 Thaleichthys pacificus | reverse complement strand
GGGAGAGGAACTTCCTGCGCTGTGACGACAGACCTCTGGTCTTCACCCACCTGTTGCAGGGCCCGACAGGGCTCGAGGGGCCAGAGAGGCCCCCTGAGTTGCTGTCGTTCTGTGGGGGAGAGGACAAACTGTCGGCACCATTTCAGCCAGCGTCGATCTACATGCATCCAGGGAGTGGGCGGGTCTATCACCCGTGCCCGGAGCGTCTAGGAGGCGTCGGCCTCATACGGTCAGCCCTCGCCATAGAGCTCAGCCCCTCCTTCATTTACCCACCAGGACAGAGCCAATCAGGGCAGCCGACGCACTTCCTATGGGCGGGACAACAGCACGTGCTGACCAATGAGTTGGCTGGATGCTTCCCCCATGAGGAGGGAGATGGGTCTGGGGATTGAGAAGTGGGCTGATGCACTGCAGCACTTAGGGTCAATTCTCAGTGTTTATTAGCCCAGTGTTACAAGCTTTCACTGTGTTGAGATGTACACAAAAGCACTGGCTTCAATATGTGTTCATTCAGGCCAGCTGAAATCAATATGGACAGCTTGCCAACATATGGTCTAGTTTTTGAAATGCGAATGATTATTCTCATGATCGTTTTATTGAATAAAGATGTTATATTGAGAATGGTTTGTAAAATAATGGACACATTTTGATGTTCCTAATGGGCAGACATAATGGCCAGCAGACAAAACTGTATGCAGTGGTAGAGTTTTCCTAAACTATTATAATCCATTCAGTGCATGTTGTTGTAGGCTTACAGCTTCCATCAAACCCATTAGACAAGAATATTTCGAAGTAGTCTGATCGTTTACAGTTTAATGTCTCGGTTGTATTGGTCGACTGCTCTGGAATCGCAACACATTTCTTTCGCTTGCTTGATGCTGTTTAGTTTTAGTGTGTTCTTGTTTTTGTCCGTCTTGCATTGGTTCTGCCTTTCTGTTTACGAAATCAAGGCAAATACACAACTTCCAGGGCAAATGTTACAATGCAACAAGAATTGCTCAAGTAAAAAGTTGAGGTTGAGGTAAAACCTTTTAATTGTAAAGTTGGCGATACAATATCTCCGTAGCCATTTTTTTCCATATACTTGGTAAGATTTATAAGATACAACAATATACGATTTTGTTTTAGTAGGCGTAGATCTGAGGGGACGGTGAAGCACTTGAAAAAGGCTTTTTTCTACTTATTTTGCCTGACGAGAACTGAATGCACTGTTGGGGATAAAACTTCATGTCCCAGGGATCTCGGCTCCAGACCTTTTATGAACAAGGAGAAGATGGCAGCGCCTTCGAGCCATGCATGTTCCGCTTTGGAGCGGTCTATACGCCAGCGTGTACCTCCACTGCTCACAGACCTTTATCAGTTTACCATGGCATATGCCTACTGGCGGGCTGGCAGACACAATGAGCCCGCCGTCTTTGAGTTATTCTTCCGGGACAACCCGTTTAGCGGTGGCTTCTCGCTCTTCTCCGGTCTCCACGACTGCCTCCTGTTCCTCCGAAGTTTTCGGTTCACAGAAGAAGGTGAGTTTTGTATATGTATTCTTGTTCCTGGTTTATGTTTGTCAAATAATTCAGCATTTGAGATGCTAAGGTATATTCCTAAAGTAGTTTTTTTTTAAGTTGTATATGTTGTACTTGCTCAGTAGCCTACTGAATGAGATTCTTAGTTTCACTGTGATTGCGCAATTGGCCACCTTCAGCGCGACCCCGAGTTGCTATGAATAACAGCGAGCTGTCGTGGATTATGTCACTGCGGTCCGTAACCTACCCGGTGAACTTTGCAACTGCTCCAACCGACACCGGTGGCAATTTCTCCGCGGGGCCAATAGCTTGCAGTTAGCTTACACGATTATAATACAGTACTGCAGTAAACTCGAGTATTTCAAGATGAACTAAAAACGATTAGGGAACCGGTTACATCTCACATAAAAGCAGACATGGACTCTCGATACTCTTACAGTGTTTCCCCTACCATTTTATTAGGGGGGCGCCCCGCCCCCCCCCCCCCCAACGGCCCCCCAGCCCCCCCTGGAAGGTCAAGTTAATTTGGTAAAAATAATAATATATACATATATATATATATATATATACCGCCAGATCACAAAATAAGTCATGACTCAGTTTGGGTCCCACTCACGTGGGTTTATGAGATTAGCTGAATTAGATGTGTTTGAATGGTCACTGCAGTTTGACCCCAAAGAAATTGCTGTTTGAAAGGATACCTTGTTCATAGAATCTGAGCTTGAATTCAACGTCGAATGACGGCATCACGCAAATTCTTGTACTCCCTGACGCTGGTTTTCTACCCATGGCGTGTGCTTCCGTCCCACAGATGTGGCGTACCTGCAGTCGGTTCTACCCCCTGCCACGGACCCCGCCTTCTTCCACTTCCTGCGAGGGTTGGACTGCTCTGAGGTCACACTCCGCTCCGTCCCCGAGGGAACCGTGGTCTTTGCCAGAGTGAGTGACCGTGAGGGGGTCATAGGTCACAGAGGGGTGTGTGTGTGTGTGTGTGTGTGTGTGTCAGGGCTTTTAACCTGAACTGGCATCTCTCTCTCCCCACAGGTGCCACTGATAGAGATATCTGGGCCTCTAGCCGTGGTTCAGCTCCTGGAGACCAGCCTTCTGTGTCTAGTCAACTTTGCCAGGTAGAAAGGATAATGTATTGTCTTTCTCACACACACACACACACACACACCCATGCACACCCGTCCAGAGCCCCTGAATCTCTGTCTGGCCCCCAGCCTGGTGTGCAGTAACGCGGCTCGTTTTCGTCTAGCGGCGGGCCCCAAGAAGAAGCTGCTGGAGATGGGTCTGAGGAGGGCCCAGGGCCCCGACGGAGGCCTCACTGCCTCCCGCTACGCTCACATCGGAGGTGAGGAACGTCCATCACCACACACACACACATACAGACACACACACATACAAACACACACACACGCATATACAGACATACACACACACACATATATTCAAACTGGTGTCCGACTGTGTCTCCCTAGGTTTTGATATGACCAGTAATGTCCAGGCTGGCTTCCTGTTTGGTGTCCCCATGGCAGGCACCATGGCACACTCCTATGTCACTTCCTTTTCCTCCCTGGAAGAGGTGTGGCCTCAGGTGAGGCCCCCTCCACAATCTCACTTCTGACCCTTTTTTTGACTGGTCCCCGATTCTGATTGGTGAGGATTGATGAGCTGTGATTCCCCTGTCCAATCAGACACTGGTGGCGGCTAACGGAGACCAAGACCCCATCGACCTCATCTCGCTGACCAAGGGTTGGCTGGGGCGCCTCTGTGAGCTGCTGGGGGCGGAGCCTGGGAAGATCAGGGAGGGGGAACTGGCGGCCTTCGTGTCGTACGCCATCGCCTACCCCCACAACTTCCTGCCTGTGATTGACAGCTACAGCGTAAGCTGGTAAATCCAGCCCCATCCTGCCCCGTGTTAGCTTAGCTTAGCGCCCCCCCCACCTCTGCTGTTGTTTTCCCATGGGGGGCCCCCCCTCTCGGTGGAATGCTAACGCTAATCGTTCTCTGCCCGCAGCAGTGGCCTGTTGAACTTCTGTTCCGTGGCCCTGTCTCTGTGCGAGCTGGGCTACCAGCCTCTGGGCACCAGGCTGGACAGCGGCGACCTCTGCAGGCAGTCGGTGGAAGTGCGCCGCATCTTCCGGCTCTGCGCCGAGCAGTGAGTTACATTTACATTTAGTTATTTTAGCAGACGCTCTTATCCAGAGCGACTTACAGTAAGTACAGGGACATTCCCCCCGAAGCAAGTAGGGTGAAGTGCCTTGCCCAAGGACACAACGTCATTTGGCACGGCATGGAATCGAACTGGCAACCTTCAGATTACTAGTCCGACTCCCTCACCGTTCAGCCATCTGACTCTCTACTCTCTTTAGTGAGTTAAAGGGGCGGGCGTTTTCGGGGGGGGGGTTTTGTCCGTCGCCTCCGAAACGCACCGTCGCAGCCTGGCTCTTCTCTCCCCAGTTTCTCCCTCCCCGCCTTCCATTCCCTCATCATCGTCGGCACCAACAACATCTCGGAGCTCAGCATGACGGAGCTGAATAAGAAGGTGAGGGGGGGGGGCGGCTCGACGGACGGCCGCGGCCGGGAGGGCGAGACTCGAGAGCTGCTGCTTTGTCTCTTGCTAACCGCCCCTCCTGGATCTGGGTCTTTCTTTCTGCCTTTCGTTTCCCTGGGTTTCAGGAGAACGAGATTGACGTGGTCGGGGTTGGAACACATCTAGTCACCTGCACGCGACAGCCGTCTCTGGGATGTGTGTACAAGGTAGTGGACACGGATCAAACACACACACACACACAATCCCAATACTACCTGCCCCTACTATTCTCTCTTGAGTTTGGTTCTTGATTTGTCTCTCATATGCTCTGTCTCTGTGTCTCTCTCTCTGTGTCTGCCTGTCTCTCTGTGTGTCTGCCTGTCTCTCTCCGTGTCTGCCTGTCTCTCTCCGTGTCTGCCTGTCTCTCTCCGTGTCTGCCTGTCTCTCTCTGTGTCTGCCTGTCTCTCTCTCTCTGTGTCTGCCTGTCTCTCTCTGTGTCTGACTGTCACTCTCTCGCTCTGTGTCTGCCTGTCTCTCTCTCTCTGTGTCTGCCTGTCTGACTGTCACTCTCTCGCTCTGTGTCTGCCTGTCTCTCTCTCTGTCTGCCTGTCTCTCTCTCTGTGTCTGCCTGTCTCTCTCTGTGTCTGTTAGTTGGTGGAGGTGAAGGGGAGCCCCAAGATGAAGTTCAGCGAGGACCCAGAGAAGAGCACCGTCCCTGGGAGGAAAGCCGTCTACAGGCTGCTGGACGAGGATGGTGAGGAGCTCTCGCCCTACCCGTCACGCACCCAAAAGTGAAAATTTTCACCTGAGATCAGTACAATGCCACTCTACAACTCACTTTCCTATTTCTCTACCTGCCCTGCCCTCCCCCCCCCCCTTCCCTCCTCCCTTTTATACGCCATCTCAGCATGTTACCGTTCTCTAACCCGCAGGTCACCCTTTTCTCGACATGCTGTGCCTGGCCGAGGAACCCGCCCCTAAAGCGGGCGTGGCCGTGAGGTGTCACCCTCTGGGGCGGGACAAGACCTGTCAGTCTGTCACGGCGGCCCAGGTGACCCAGCTGCGCCTGGACGTGTTCGTCGGCGGACAGGTGAGCCCCCCCTTTGAAACACACACACACACACACACACACACTGAGGCACAAAGATCCCCCGAGATCTTGCAGGACCGTTGGGGGTCATGCCTCTGGGATGAGTTTCACTGCAGGGAGGAGTCTTGCTGGGGGGATGAGATTCGCTAGGTTGGAGGTGTTTCAGTCTCTTTCTCTGTCTCTCCCTCCCCTCCTCCTCCTCCTCTAGATAACGGAGCCGATGTGCAGTATTGTGGAGACGAGGGAGAAAGTGCAGAGCTCCATCCGAACCCTGCACCCCCGTCATAAGAGACTGCAGGAGCCAGACCTGTACACCGTGAGTTACACACACACACACACGCACGTACACATGGTCACGTGGTCTCTCTGCCGTTCGAGCTTGTGTGTATGCTCCGCCTCTCCCTCCACGTGTGTTGCGGGACGTCATCACAAAGGTTGTTTCCTTTTTTTTTTCGGAAACCACCCTCACCACCACACCCTTCCCTCCACCAGGTGGCAGTGTCCGAGAAACTCCATAACTTGATGGCCGTGATCCGAAAAGGCAGCGTCAACGACAGCAACTTCCTGCTGGCTAACTGAGACTGGGAAAGGGGGGGCGGGATGGGGGGGTTGGTGAAGGGAGAGGGGGGGGTGGGGTTGGTGGGTGGAGGGAGGGAGGGAGGGAGGGGGGGGAGAGGTGGAGAGGAGGGGGTGAAGGGGGGCGGGCTCCCCCCAGAGGCTTATTCTCCCGTGCCTTGGACCCTCCCTCTTCCCCCGTGCACGCCGGTGAACTCTGGACAGGATTGCCCTTATCACAGTGTGAGGCTTATCACTCACTAGCTACAAAAGATGCCCAGATATACGGCTTGCCTAGGCCCAGCCAAACCTTAACCAGAGGTGTTCTATTATAGGCAACAGGAAATACCGACAGCCTGTTGACTGACAGTAGGGAGAAAGTGCGACCGTAGAGGTCATGTATAAATATCAGTTTAATCATTCTAAAAAAAAGTATACCGTTGTAACCTCATCTTGTAATGCTGAGCTGTACTATGCATGAGATGTTTATGAAGTTGCCTTTCGTTAATGCCTATATGCACAAGACAGTTTTGCACATACAGGCACTTATGTCAGTTTGAAGAGGCCTTTATCGTTCTGGATGTGCTGTCGACGAAGCTAAAGAAATGTCAGCGATACCTGTTTTGCTGATACGCAGAAAACAAGTCAGTCAGCTGGATCATATGTGGTCTCATAACATGTTGCCTATTGAGTTTGTTTTGTTTTTAAATCATGCCTATATGTACTGGCTTGTGTTGTAGACATGTTTTACGTGTATGTGTACACGCCCTCCAACCAGTACAGATGCTAACGCTATAGAAACATTGTGGGATATTCCACTGTTTGTTTGTGATGTTCCGTTTTTGCAAATGTGGTTTTAAATAAAGTACTGTTGTACTGTTATATTAGTGGTCATGAAAATGGTGCAGAGTGTGACGAATGGATTAAAGGGGTAACATGCTCCACTGTGCACACTGCCCCCACCCCACCTCGACGACTCCGCCCCCCCCCCCCCCCTCTGGACAGTGGTGAGAGCTCCGTGCGTTCGGATTGGCTGGTTACTGGCCTGTGGCAGGAGCAGACACACCCAGCTGACATCTGGTGCTGATTAGTCAGTAGCTGTGTTTGACTTCATGCAGCGCCGGCTAGCAACTCAAAGTGATATTAACTGGTAATAAGTAGGCCTATATGATCCCTTGGACCCCTGTACGGTGTCCTTGAGTGCCGAGAAAGGCCTTTAAATAAAATGTATTATTATTATTAATAATAAATTATTCTTACTATACACTGAGGGGATTAATGAGTAACCAGAGTAAGTTTCAGGCATGTAACACGTTCCTAGTCAAGAGTTAGCAGGGGTGCATTTCATGGCAAGAAGGAATACAACAAGCCTGCCATGAAATGCACCCCCTCTATTGTCTGTTCTGTATATCCCAGCATCAAATAATTCATACTGTACACTGAGGGGTCTAGTATGAGTAACCAGAGTAGGTTTCAGGCATGTAACACTTTGCAAAATGATGTCAGATTTACTGTACTCTGGGCGTTTTTTATGGTTTGTTTTTCCCCCCAAGAAGGCCTACGATTTGAGTCGTTTTTCCAAGTGCGTTCTTAGGTCAACATTTCAAAGAAACTATTGTCTATCAACATTACACTTGAGTCTTGCCTCTCATCGGCTAAATTACAGTGGAGATGTTTGGAGACAATTGAAGTAGGCGCAGCGACACAAACAGCAATGGAGGAGGAGAGAGATTTCGAGTTGGAAATACAGTCACTATTTTGAGTATTTGTTAGCTAAGATGGAAATATCAAGGTTCGTTGTACACATTTATTGTTGTTGTGTACATTACTGTTAAAAATGCACTTATAAAGTGAGTGTGGTTGGCAAAAACCGCTTATCATTTTTATGTTGATGCGCGGCGGGGGTGTTGTCGGCAGCTGCTGAATGTAACTAATAAAGTACTGTAATGTAATTTAGTTAGGACTACTTTTAAAATCAAGTAATCTGTAAAGTAACTAAGTTACTTTTTAAAGGAGTAATCAGTTATCAGATTACTTTTTCAAAGTAACTGTGGCACCACTGATGGTGAGGGATTATTATGTTTTATTTTTTAATTTATTTCATTGACTTCAACAATAAGAGTAATATTTCTATTATTATATATTATATAATTATCTTACAAAAGGATTTGATGGTGAGAACATTTCTTTTGATGTTGATACATAGAGGTTTTAAGTACTTGTCTTTTGTAGGCTAATAGGCATGTGAACCTTTGGTCCGTTTCAGGACAGGCTGATATTCTGGATCAGAAGGCTGTTGTTTATCGACCAGTTCTGACTAGCCACCCTACGCGCAGGCTAACTGCATTAAAATCGCATGCCTTTGAACCTATACATTAGTAAGAAGAGCCATGTGAAATACTTTGAACCTGCTAAACAAAACTCAATTTCCTTTGGTAATCATAGCTGGGTATATTTCCTCAGAATGCGATGTCGTGGAGCAAGATGTGGTTTCGCGTGCGTTACTATACGGTGTGAATGACGAATTTTGAGGATTTTGTGTTGAGAATAACATCGATTATTTACACAGATTTGATTATCCGACTGGTTCGCGCGCGCTCCCGCGAGGGGGTGCCTCTCATGAAGCCGTGCATCTGAGGCACAATACCAGCGCTGAGAAATGCGCGTCTAATGTGAACAGCCTCGTGGGGCGCGTGGGGCGCTGTGAAACTACAGGCGTAAGGCTGCACCTCTCATGAAGCCCGTGGATGTCGCCGTTTCTCTATCCAGTCTCCCTCATTGCCTTCTCCGGTTCCAGCCGTTTCTCCATTCCCCGGTCTCCACATCTTCGCTCTGATACACTATAACACAAGTGTGAAAAAAAATCTGCTGCTTTTCCGGTCTGCTAGCCTCAATTTCCTCTCAAGGCTTCTGGCGATAGCGCAAGGGGCGCGCACACAGACCAAAGATTTGCAAGCAGCTGGAGATATAGCCTAGTCTTTTCCCCAGCGTTCGCCGCAACAACCGGACACATTTACTGTCGTATTA
>CM042859.1:5853770-5906270 GCA_023658055.1 Thaleichthys pacificus | reverse complement strand
CGGAAAGGAGCGTCTCGGACAAACAGTGTGTGTGTGTCCGTGCGGGGGAGGGGGAGGGGGGGGGGAGTGCGGTAAGGGAAGGAAGAGAGTGATAAGGAACGAGGAGAGAGGGTCTGATAATGAGAGGGAGAGCAGGGGGAGAAAGAACTCCAAGGACTGGGGAGGTAAAAAAAAAAAGAAGGTAAAGAAAACGTTTGGACAGCACCGAGAAAGGGAGTCGGGAAAAGAGGAGGAGGAAGAACCGGTGGGAAGTAGAGAGTCGAGGGAGATAAAGAGGGGGGGGGGGAGAGAAGGGGGACGGGGAAAGAGAGGGAGGGGGAGAGAGAGAAGAGAGAGAGAGAGAGAGAGAGAGAGAGAGAGAGAGGAGAGAGAGAGAGAGAGAGAGAGAGAGAGAGAGAGAGAGAGAGAGAGAGAGGAGGATAAAGTGGTGGACACAAACTGAGTTCCTGGAATGTCCTCTGTGTTGAGAAGGAGGATGAGGGATGGGGGTGTATTTGTAAAGGGTTAGAGTTATGAGTATAGTTGAGAAAGTGTGTGTGTGAGATAGAGCCCCAGGCATTTATGTTTGTTGTGTGTGTGTGTGATGGTGGGAGGTTGGGTGGGGGGGGTGCGGGGGGTAGAACAAAACAGCACAAACAACAACACATTGAGATACTGTATTGTAGCTTACATGCATGGTTTTGATCCTAAATGAATTCAACGAGGCTCTCAAGTAGTGAACACAGGGTTTAATGTGCAAACACTCACACAGAGAGAGAGAGAGAGGAGAGAGGGAGAGAGAGAGGGAACGAGTGAGAGAGAGGGAGAGAGAGAAGAGACAGAGCGAGATGAGGAGAGAGCGAGACGACGAGAGTAGAGAGAGAGAGAGAGAGGACGCGAGCTGAGAGAGAGAGACAGCAGGAGACAGACAGAGAGAGAGAGAGCGGAGGAGCCAGAGAGAGGAGAGAGCGCGAGCAGATCGAGAGAGATGAGAAGAAGAGAGACCGAGAGTCAGACGAGAGAGAGAGAGGACAAGGCAGAAAGAACAATGAGAGCAGACACCAGTGTCCCAGTGGTGACATTAGGGTAAGGAACCAGTTTGTTTTACGCCAGAACTCCGGGGCCTAAATATTAATCTCCGGCCTGACCACTCCCAAGTTCCTTTATCAAATGTTTACATAGAAATGTATCATGTTAACACTGAATAGACAGACTCTCGAGTATGTTGGGTTGTTCGGGTTGCCAGTCGGTAAAATGAGAGGCCTCCGTGTGAGTGTGTGTTCACGAGTGAGTGTGTGGTGTGTGTGTGTGTGCCAGGCGTGTTTTTTCGGTGCCTATCTTCTGACTCATCCATGCTGTTTTTGGTCCAAAAAAGCCTCGTACTGTCCAAACAGACATGGTAACAGATAGTCTTACCACCCACACAACACAGGGGAACTGATACAGTAGTCTGCACAGCCAGCACAACACATGCTTCCCAACCAACACAATGTTACAGTCTACTAATATACCACTGGACTGCTCTGCTCAGCCCCCGGTCTCCATGGAGAGGAGACAGGAAATCCAAGCCTTGGCTATGCCTGTGTGTGTGTGTGTGTGTGTGCGTTGTGTTGTGTGTGTGTGTGTGTGTGTGTGTGTGTGTGTGGTTGAGACTGCATGTGGCAGCAGCATGTATAGTCTCCTCTTGGGTATGAGAAGCTACTGACTGATAGGAACAGTCTGCAGCTACTGCCTAGGAATCACAGGGTTGTGAGCTCCCACAAACCACACACACACACACACAACACACACACACACACACACACACACACACACACACACACACACACACACAGGAGATTTTCCCCACATGTGTGTTGTGCTCACTGTGGCTTATTGACTGCGCTGGAGACAGAGACCACCTGTTGAGTGGACTGTGCTCCGCACATGGTTGAGACACATGATTTCAAATCAAGACCGTTGTGTCTTCCATTGACCTGGGAAATACTCACCCTCGCCCTCGATTTTGTCGGGGTTGCGACTCCACACGATTTGGCGCGTGTCCTGCCTTATCTGGAACGTTCTCCTCTCAGGACGCTGGATTTCTTCGGGTTAGAACACCGTCATGACGGTACCGATCTCCAGACTATGGAGGATGCGAGGCCCGGCCTCGGCCCAGTCCAGCAGACGGGAGGTGGTGGCCGGCCAAACCCCGGTGCAGTTGGGGGCCTCGTCCGCGCACCCATTGATACTCCCGCTAAACCTCGCCGCGCACATCTTCACAGCATGTCAGGGCGCCCAGGATGTGGCGGTTTAATCGAAAAAGAACGATTGGCTCGACTAGTCAAATGAACCAAATCTCAGCCCTGTGCTTTTTGGAAAGAAACACACTTTGAATAACATGCCAGGTTCCTGTGGTGAATAGGCCTTTTGATAGCTTATCAAATTGCACAATGAGAAAAATCCACTGTGGTAGGCCCTATGCCAATTTTTTTCAATTGCACAAATACATAAAGTGGCCCACAGCCATAAGGTCTTAAAAGTTAAGATTGTCTCGGACGAGAGTTCTTCTGGGGGAGTGTAACCCCGTGTTATCCTTTCCAGATGCTTCTGGCAGCGCACCAACACGCTCCGCTCGGAAAGGGAGCTGGTCTCCTCATCACCGGTGGATTCGGTTTCCACCCTCAAGTCCCGGTGGCCCGTGGTCAGCCTAGCTTAACGCCTAAACTGCCTAGAGCCTTAGTTTAGCCACTGCATAGCCACTGCCCTGCAGTCAAACCCCACACATAGTTAACACGTTGGAGTCGAGAAGGAACACACTTTGTAAGCCCTTCGGTTTGAACATCCAGTCAAAGCGAGAGAAAAACACATTCGGTTATGGAAGGACTGAGGTTAGGGAGCGACTGAGGAGCTGCGTGGTTGTGAGACGAAAGGTGCGGAGAGACGCTCGATTGTCCGCTGCGCTTGCATGTAGGAACTCGTGGAGAGGCCAGTGCGTTCCCATCTGTCGGTTGGACCATTCCGCTCTCCCTCACTCTTCAGGGGGATAAGTCCTCTGGCAGGAGCAGCCGATAAGCGCCATAGAACGGTACATGCCTTGTCAGTCAATACCCGGCCACTCGATAATAATACGACAGTAAATGTGTCCGGTTGTTGCGGCGAACGCTGGGGAAAAGACTAGGCTATATCTCCAGCTGCTTGCAAATCTTTGGTCTGTGTGCGCGCCCCTTGCGCTATCGCCAGAAGCCTTGAGAGGAAATTGAGGCTAGCAGACCGGAAAAGCAGCAGATTTTTTTTCCACTTGTGTTATAGTGTATCAGAGCGAAGATGTGGAGACCGGGGAGTGGAGAAACGGCTGGAACCGGAGAAGGCAATGAGGGGAGACTGGATAGAGAAACGGCGACATCCACGGGCTTAATGGAGAGGTGCAGCCTTACGCCTGTAGTTTCACAGCGCCCCCACGCGCCCCACGAGGCTGTTCACATTAGACGCGCATTTCTCCGCGCTGGTATTGTGCCTCAGATGCACGGCTTCCATGAGAGGCACCCCCTCGCGGGAGCGCGCGCGAACCAGTCGGAATCAAATCTGTGTAAATAATCGATGTTATTCTCAACACAAAATCCTCAAAATTCGTCATTCAAACCGTATAGTAACGCACGCGAACCAACATTCTTGCTCCACGACATCGCATTCTGAGGAAATATACCCCAGCTATGATTACCAAAGGAAATTGAGTTTTGTTTAGCAGGTTCAAAGTATTTCACATGGCTCTTCTTACTAATGTATAGGTTCAAAGGCATGCGATTTTAATGCAGTTAGCCTGCGCGTAGGGTGGGCTAGTCAGACTGGTCGATAACAACAGCCTTCTGATCCAGAATATCAGCTGTCCTGAAAACGGACCAAAGGTTCACATGCCTATTAGCCTACAAAAGACAAGTACTAAAACCTCTATGTATCAACATCAAAAGAAATGTTCTCACCATCAAATCCTTTTTTAAGATAATTATATAATATATAATAATATAAATATTACTCTTATTGTTGAAGTCAATGAAATTAAAACATAAAACATAATAATCCCTCACCATCAGTGGTGCCACAGTTACTTTGAAAAAGTAATCTGATAACTGATTACTCCTTTAAAAAGTAATTTAGTTACTTTACAGATTACTTGATTTTAAAAGTAGGCCTAACTAAATTACATTACAAGTTACTTTATTAGTTACATTCAGCAGCTGCCGACAACACCCCCGCCGCCTCAACATGAAAATGATAAGCGGTTTTGCCAACACACTCACTTTATAAGTGCATTTTTAACAGTAATGTACACAACAACAATGAATGTGTACAACGAACCTTGATATTTCCATCTTTAGCTAACAAATACTCAAAATAGTGACTGTATTTCCAACTCGAAATCTCTCTCCTCCTCCATTGCTGTTTGTGTCGCTGCGCCTACTTCAATTGTCTCCAAACATCTCCACTGTAATTTAGCCGATGAGAGGCAAGACTCAAGTGTAATGTTGATAGACAATAGTTTCTTTTGAAATGTTGACCTAAGAACGCACTTGGAAAAACGACTCAAATCGTAGGCCTAGCCTTCTTGGGGGGAAAAACAAACCATAAAAAACGCCCAGAGTACAGTAAATCTGACATCATTTTGCAAAGTGTTACATGCCTGAAACCTACTCTGGTTACTCATACTAGACCCCTCAGTGTACAGTATGAATTATTTGATGCTGGGATATACAGAACAGACAATAGAGGGGGTGCATTTCATGGCAGGCTTGTTGTATTCCTTCTTGCCATGAAATGCACCCCTGCTAACTCTTGACTAGGAACGTGTTACATGCCTGAAACTTACTCTGGTTACTCATTAATCCCCTCAGTGTATAGTAAGAATAATTTATTATTAATAATAATAATACATTTTATTTAAAGGCCTTTCTCGGCACTCAAGGACACCGTACAGGGGTCCAAGGGATCATATAGGCCTACTTATTACCAGTTAACATCTCTTTGAGTTGCTAGCCGGCGCTGCATGAAGTCAAACACAGCTACTGACTAATCAGCACCAGATGTCAGCTGGGTGTGTCTGCTCCTGCCACAGGCCAGTAACCAGCCAATCCGAACGCACGGAGCTCTCACCACTGTCCAGAGGGGGGGGGGGGCGGAGTCGTCGAGGTGGGGTGGGGGCAGTGTGCCCAGTGGAGCATGTTACCCCTTTAATCCATTCGTCACACTCTGCACCATTTTCATGACCACTAATATAACAGTACAACAGTACTTTATTTAAAACCACATTTGCAAAAACGGAACATCACAAACAAACAGTGGAATATCCCACAATGTTTCTATAGCGTTAGCATCTGTACTGGTTGGAGGGCGTGTACACATACACGTAAAACATGTCTACAACACAAGCCAGTACATATAGGCATGATTTAAAAACAAAACAAACTCAATAGGCAACATGTTATGAGACCACATATGATCCAGCTGACTGACTTGTTTTCTGCGTATCAGCAAAACAGGTATCGCTGACATTTCTTTAGCTTCGTCGACAGCACATCCAGAACGATAAAGGCCTCTTCAAACTGACATAAGTGCCTGTATGTGCAAAACTGTCTTGTGCATATAGGCATTAACGAAAGGCAACTTCATAAACATCTCATGCATAGTACAGCTCAGCATTACAAGATGAGGTTACAACGGTATACTTTTTTTTAGAATGATTAAACTGATATTTATACATGACCTCTACGGTCGCACTTTCTCCCTACTGTCAGTCAACAGGCTGTCGGTATTTCCTGTTGCCTATAATAGAACACCCCTGGTTAAGGTTTGGCTGGGCCTAGGCAAGCCGTATATCTGGGCATCTTTTGCTAGTGAGTGATAAGCCTCACACTGTGATAAGGGCAATCCTGTCCAGAGTTCACCGGCGTGCACGGGGGAAGAGGGAGGGTCCAAGGCACGGGAGAATAAGCTTCTGGGGGGAGCCCGCCCCCCTTCACCCCCTCCTCTCCACCTCTCCACCTCTCCCCCCCCTCCCTCCCTCCCTCCCTCCCTCCCTCCACCCACCCACCAACCCCACCCCCCCCTCTCCCTTCACCAACCCCCCCATCCCGCCCCCCCTTTCCCAGTCTCAGTTAGCCAGCAGGAAGTTGCTGTCGTTGACGCTGCCTTTTCGGATCACGGCCATCAAGTTATGGAGTTTCTCGGACACTGCCACCTGGTGGAGGGAAGGGTGTGGTGGGGAGGTAAACGTGGGGAGGTAAAAAAAAAAGGAAACAACCTTTATGATGACGTCCCGCAACACACATGCAGGGAGAGGCGGAACATACACACAAGCTTGAACGGCAGAGAGACCACGTGACCATGTATACGTGCGTGCGTGTGTAACTCACGGTGTACAGATCTGGCTCCTGCAGTCTCTTATGACGGGGGTGCAGGGTTCGGATGGAGCTCTGCACTTTCTCCCTCGTCTCCACAATACTGCACATCGGCTCCGTTATCTAGAGGAGGAAGAGGGGAGGGAGGGAGAGACAGAGAAAGAGACTGAAACACCTCCAACCTAGCAAATCTCATCCCCCCAGCAAGACTCCTCCCTGCAGTGAAACTCATCCCAGAGGCATGACCCCCGACAGTCCTGCAAGATCTCGGGGGATCTTTGTGCCTCAGTGTGTGTGTGTGTGTGTGTTTCAAAGGGGGGGCTCACCTGTCCGCCGACGAACACGTCCAGGCGCAGCTGGGTCACCTGGGCCGCCGTGACAGACTGACAGGTCTTGTCCCGCCCCAGAGGGTGACACCTCACGGCCACGCCCGCTTTAGGGGCGGGTTCCTCGGCCAGGCACAGCATGTCAAGAAAAGGGTGACCTGCAAGGTTAGAGAACGGTAACATGCTGAGATGGCGTATAAAAGGGAGGAGGGAAGGGGGGGGGGGGAGGGCAGGGCAGGGCAGGTAGAGAAATAGGAAAGTGAGTTGTAGAGTGGCATTGTACTGATCCCAGGTGAAAATGTTCACTTTTGGGTGCGTGACGGGTAGGGCGAGAGCTCCTCACCATCCTCGTCCAGCAGCCTGTAGACGGCTTTCCTCCCAGGGACGGTGCTCTTCTCTGGGTCCTCGCTGAACTTCATCTTGGGGCTCCCCTTCACCTCCACCAACTAACAGACACAGAGAGAGACAGGCAGACACAGAGAGAGAGACAGGCAGACAGAGAGAGAGACAGGCAGACACAGAGCGAGAGAGTGACAGTCAGACACAGAGAGAGACAGGCAGACACAGAGAGAGAGAGAGACAGGCAGACACAGAGAGAGACAGGCAGACACGGAGAGAGACAGGCAGACACGGAGAGAGACAGGCAGACACGGAGAGAGACAGGCAGACACGGAGAGAGACAGGCAGACACGGAGAGAGACAGGCAGACACACAGAGAGAGACAGGCAGACACAGAGAGAGAGACAGGCAGACACAGAGAGAGAGACAGGCAGACACAGAGAGAGAGACAGGCAGACACAGAGAGAGACAGGCAGACACAGAGAGAGAAACACAGAGACAGAGCATATGAGAGACAAATCAAGAACCAAACTCAAGAGAGAATAGTAGGGGCAAGTAGTATTGGGATTGTGTGTTTGATCCGTGTCCACTACCTTGTACACACATCCCAGAGACGGCTGTCGCGTGCAGGTGACTAGATGTGTTCCAACACCGACCACGTCAATCTCGTTCTCCTGAAACCCAGGGAAACGAAAGGCAGAAAGAAAGACCCAGATCCAGGAGGGGCGGTTAGCGAGAGACAAAGCAGCAGCTCTCGAGTCTCGCCCTCCCGGCCGCGGCCGTCCGTCGAGCCACCCCCCCCCCCCCCCTCACCTTCTTATTCAGCTCCGTCATGCTGAGCTCCGAGATGTTGTTGGTGCCGACGATGATGAGGGAATGGAAGGCGGGGAGGGAGAAACTGGGGAGAGAAGAGCCAGGCTGCGACGGTGCGTTTCGGAGGCGACGGACAAAAACCCCCCCCCCGAAAACGCCCGCCCCTTTAACTCACTAAAGAGAGTCAGATGGCTGAACGGTGAGGGAGTCGGACTAGTAATCTGAAGGTTGCCAGTTCGATTCCCTGCCGTGCCAAATGACGTTGTGTCCTTGGGCAAGGCACTTCACCCTACTTGCTTCGGGGGGAATGTCCCTGTACTTACTGTAAGTCCCTCTGGATAAGAGTGTCTGCTAAAATGACTAAATGTAAATGTAACTCACTGCTCGGCGCAGAGCCGGAAGATGCGGCGCACTTCCACCGACTGCCTGCAGAGGTCGCCGCTGTCCAGCCTGGTGCCCAGAGGCTGGTAGCCCAGCTCGCACAGAGACAGGGCCACGGAACAGAAGTTCAACAGGCCACTGCTGCGGGCAGAGAACGATTAGCGTTAGCATTCCACCGAGAGGGGGGCCCCCCCATGGGAAAACAACAGCAGAGGTGGGGGGGGCGCTAAGCTAAGCTAAGCTAACACGGGGCATGATGGGGCTGGATTTACCAGCTTACGCTGTAGCTGTCAATCACAGGCAGGAAGTTGTGGGGGTAGGCGATGGCGTACGACACGAAGGCCGCCAGTTCCCCCTCCCTGATCTTCCCAGGCTCCGCCCCCAGCAGCTCACAGAGGCGCCCCAGCCAACCCTTGGTCAGCGAGATGAGGTCGATGGGGTCTTGGTCTCCGTTAGCCGCCACCAGCGTCTGATTGGACAGGGGAATCACAGCTCATCAATCCTCGCCAATCAGAATCGGGGACCAGTCACGCATATGGGAAAGCAAAAAAAAAAAGTCAGAAGTGAGATTGTGGAGGGGGCCTCACCTGAGGCCACACCTCTTCCAGGGAGGAAAAGGAAGTGACATAGGAGTGTGCCATGGTGCCTGCCATGGGGACACCAAACAGGAAGCCAGCCTGGACATTACTGGTCATATCAAAACCTAGGGAGACACAGTCGGACACCAGTTTGAATATATGTGTGTGTGTGTATGTCTGTATATGCGTGTGTGTGTGTTTGTATGTGTGTGTGTCTGTATGTGTGTGTGTGTGGTGATGGACGTTCCTCACCTCCGATGTGAGCGTAGCGCGAGGCAGTGAGGCCTCCGTCGGGGCCCTGGGCCCTCCTCAGACCCATCTCCAGCAGCTTCTTCTTGGGGCCCGCCGCTAGACGAAAACGAGCCGCGTTACTGCACACCAGGCTGGGGGCCAGACAGAGATTCAGGGGCTCTGGACGGGTGTGCATGGGTGTGTGTGTGTGTGATAAAGACAATACATTATCCTTTCTACCTGGCAAAGTTGACTAGACACAGAAGGCTGGTCTCCAGGAGCTGAACCACGGCTAGAGGCCCAGATATCTCTATCAGTGGCACCTATGGGGAGAGAGAGATGCCAGTTCAGGTTAAAAGCCCTAACACACACACCCCTCTGTGACCTATGACCCCCTCACGGTCACTCACTCTGGCAAAGACCACGGTTCCCTCGGGGACGGAGCGGAGTGTGACCTCAGAGCAGTCCAACCCTCGCAGGAAGTGGAAGAAGGCCGGGTCCGTGGCAGGGGGTAGAACCGACTGCAGGTACGCCACATCTGTGGGACGGAAGTACACGCCATGGGTAGAAAACCAGCGTCAGGGAGTACAAGAATTTGTGTGATGCCGTCATTCGACGTTGTTGAATTCAAGCTCAGATTCTATGAACAAGGTATCCTTTCAAACAGCAATTTCTTTGGGGTCAAACTGCAGTGACCATTCAAACACATCTAATTCAGCTAATCTCATAAACCCACGTGAGTGGGACCCAAACTGAGTCCGTGTTTCCCCTACGTTTACAGCTTGGAGGGGGGGGGGGGGGGGGGGCGACCATGTAGAGACAGAAATGACATGCCTCGTGCAAATAAGATAAATAACATAAGGCCATTTAGTTTGTTTAATAAAAGAGCAAGCTATAGACCTGTTTTATAGGAAAGTTAACCTTAAATGACTTATTTTGTGATCTGGCGGTATATATATATATTATTTTTACCAAATTAACTTGACCTTCCAGGGGGGGCTGGGGGGGCCGTTGGGGGGGGGGGGCGGGGCGCCCCCTTAATAAAATGGTAGGGGAAACACTGTAAGAGTATCGAGAGTCCATGTCTGCTTTTATGTGAGATGTAACCGGTTCCCTAATCGTTTTTAGTTCATCTTGAAATACTCGAGTTTACTGCAGTACTGTATTATAATCGTGTAAGCTAACTGCAAGCTATTGGCCCCGCGGAGAAATGTCCACCGGTGTCGGTTGGAGCAGTTGCAAAGTTCACCGGGTAGGTTACGGACCGCAGTGACATAATCCACGACAGCTCGCTGTTATTCATAGCAACTCGGGGTCGCGCTGAAGGTGGCCAATTGCGCAATCACAGTGAAACTAAGAATCTCATTCAGTAGGCTACTGAGCAAGTACAACATATACAACTTTAAAAAAACTACTTCAGGAATATACCTTAGCATCTCAAATGCTGAATTATTTGACAAACATAAACCAGGAACAAGAATACATATACAAAACTCACCTTCTTCTGTGAACCGAAAACTTCGGAGGAACAGGAGGCAGTCGTGGAGACCGGAGAAGAGCGAGAAGCCACCGCTAAACGGGTTGTCCCGGAAGAATAACTCAAAGACGGCGGGCTCATTGTGTCTGCCAGCCCGCCAGTAGGCATATGCCATGGTAAACTGATAAAGGTCTGTGAGCAGTGGAGGTACACGCTGGCGTATAGACCGCTCCAAAGCGGAACATGCATGGCTCGAAGGCGCTGCCATCTTCTCCTTGTTCATAAAAGGTCTGGAGCCGAGATCCCTGGGACATGAAGTTTTATCCCCAACAGTGCATTCAGTTCTCGTCAGGCAAAATAAGTAGAAAAAAGCCTTTTTCAAGTGCTTCACCGTCCCCTCAGATCTACGCCTACTAAAACAAAATCTTATATTGTTGTATCTTATAAATCTTACCAAGTGTATGGAAAAAATGGCTACGGAGATATTGTATCGCCAACTTTACAATTAAAAGGTTTTACCTCAACCTCAACTTTTTACTTGAGCAATTCTTGTTGCATTGTAACATTTGCCCTGGAAGTTGTGTATTGCCTTGATTTCGTAACAGAAAGGCAGAACCAATGCAAGACGGACAAAAACAAGAACACACTAAAACTAAACAGCATCAAGCAAGCGAAAGAAATGTGTTGCGATTCCAGAGCAGTCGACCAATACAACCGAGACATTAAACTGTAAACGATCAGACTACTTCGAAATATTCTTGTCTAATGGGTTTGATGGAAGCTGTAAGCCTACAACAACATGCACTGAATGGATTATAATAGTTTAGGAAAACTCTACCACTGCATACAGTTTTGTCTGCTGGCCATTATGTCTGCCCATTAGGAACATCAAAACGTGTCCACTATTTTACAAACCATTCTCAATGTAACATCTTTATTCAATAAAACGATCGTTAGAATAATCATTCGCATTTCAAAAACTAGACCATATGTTGGCAAGCTGTCCATATTGATTTCAGCTGGCCTGAATGAACACATATTGAAGCCAGTGCTTTTGTGTACATCTCAACACAGTGAAAGCTTGTAACACTGGGCTAATAAACACTGAGAATTGACCCTAAGTGCTGCAGTGCATCAGCCCACTTCTCAATCCCCAGACCCATCTCCCTCCTCATGGGGGAAGCATCCAGCCAACTCATTGGTCAGCACGTGCTGTTGTCCCGCCCATAGGAAGTGCGTCGGCTGCCCTGATTGGCTCTGTCCTGGTGGGTAAATGAAGGAGGGGCTGAGCTCTATGGCGAGGGCTGACCGTATGAGGCCGACGCCTCCTAGACGCTCCGGGCACGGGTGATAGACCCGCCCACTCCCTGGATGCATGTAGATCGACGCTGGCTGAAATGGTGCCGACAGTTTGTCCTCTCCCCCACAGAACGACAGCAACTCAGGGGGCCTCTCTGGCCCCTCGAGCCCTGTCGGGCCCTGCAACAGGTGGGTGAAGACCAGAGGTCTGTCGTCACAGCGCAGGAAGTTCCTCTCCCGCCCACACAGGGACAGGAAAGGGAAGTGCTCCTGGTACCGGCCCATCTCATTCCGCCGTAGGCGACTGAAGAAGAAGACGAGGAACTTCTTATCTGTAAACAAAGACATGGATGCTGCTTTCAACACTTCACTCGTCGACACGGGCTCAAGTTTCTGCACGAAACTAAATGTCTAACTCTGGCGAAATCTGATGTAGGCTAATCTGTAATCTGGGTGTTGTCTTGAAATTGCAGGACATGGAGTTTGACCTAAGGGTCTACAGAAGAAAACCATCCTAAAACCCAGAGATTTACGACAGATGGATCATTTGCAGTTGATTCTCTTGGCTGATTTGCCCATAGTTTGATAGGAAAATGAGTCTGGAGAATCCAGATCTGGATTGACTTTTGCCCCTACACTGCAATCTTCAGTAGGAGAGGCATGATGGTTTTGTTTGCAACCTCAAATCCTTGATGCCTTAGTACATTAGTCAGCTAAGTATACTAGACTGTTCCTGAATAAAAAGTGCAAAGTCTGGTCCATAGCAGAATATTAATAGATACGCTGTACTGCAGTCATTACTTTATGCTTGTGATAGTAAAAAGGCTTGACAACACATCTAAACTGTTGATGTCAATGGGATTGAAATGCTATACATGTTGAGTGGAGTTATAGGCCTATTCTATTCATTTTATTAAAGAAAAAGTTGCAATTTTGACTATCATGTAAGACTAATGCACATAATGTACAGTGCTATGTACACACTGCCTGTCCATCTACACTGGTATGTGTGTACATCTGTCTGTCTGTGTGTGTGTGTGTGTGTGTGTGTGTGTACAGTGTTTTGGCGGGCTTTACCTTTGAAGCAAGTGACGAAGTTCTTTATCTTAGTGTCATCAAGGAACAGCTGTAAATAAGGACACGCTGTTTAGACACAGTTAGCTATGCTAGGATAACTGTTGCATAACTTATTTCAATATACTTTCACCTGGCCTTGATGGTCAATGTAATAGAAGTACTCCCGAATGCGAGGTTCGGGGCTCTGGCCTTGAACATAAGTGACATTTCGTTGCCCACTCTGACACAACCACGGCAGGCATCGTAACGCTTTTAGCCGTCTGACAGTCACAGCCGGGCACAGCATTGCGATCAGCTAGATATTCTGTGCTCAGTAGAGCCGGTGTAATATTGCACTGTATGTCGTCAATACACAAATTCAATGAAAAAAAGATGACATGATTGCCCTATGTACTATACTTCATCCAGAGCAGATGCCTCCGTCTTCTTCTTTTGCTTTATTCTAATTTCATTGTCGCTGACCGGAAGACTGTGCCTCCACCAACAATGTTCCCTGTTTTGTACTGCCACCTTGTGGTGAAACTAGATATGCAGAAAAACAAAGTCGTCAATTTTATTCTAGACAACTTCCCACTCAAAGCAGATCCTCTGCTGTCTTCCCGAGCAAAGTTCAGTTGGACATTGTCGAGAAAGACAAGGCTCCTTCCAAGATCATCATGAGGAAAGTTTGTGTTTTCGGATAAAGAAAATCTTGGAAAAGTACCAGATTCATTTTGACTTTCTCTTCACCTGCCAGAAGACTAGAATACCTGTATTTTCGTTCTTTTCTGTGGGCGGAGCCAGCTACCTGGAAAAGGTAAAATACTTTAACGAATTGTAATCACAAACCTCCTAAAATGGTTCAAGTTTCAGTATAGCCCAGTCTCTACACTTAAGCTATCAAGCGTACTTAAAGTAAGTTTGATCTAATTAAGGGATGTTTTGATACGTGGGCGCAGACGTCGTGTTTATTTGTCCACAAAATAGAAATTGTGGACGAAAATGACTGCGTTCTGACAGTAGACTTGATTTATGTAGTATATTTAAAACTTTTCTTTGACAATTTACTTATACATAACGTCGAGAAGAGTGACTCACATTGTCCTATTCGATGACATTTTAGTTAGTCACTTAACGGCTATTGCTCAAAGTTCACATCTTGTATTTATGACAGTTGTAGTTTTTTTCCGTGCCAGGTATGAGCCAGTCTCCGCGAACCAACCGAGGCCAAAGGGAAAGGGAGAGGGAGAGAAACGGCGGGGGTCACCGTGAGCATCGCGAAGACAGACCGAGGAGGGAACCGCGCAATGACCGACCACCGTCAAGCGGCAGGTGTGATGGTTTGTCATCAATACACGAGTCCTCAACGCCGTATCACACACATGCTCACTCTTTCACTTTCCGTCTTCCTCAGATCTTCATCACAGCCCTCCACACCCCCTTCCAAACATCATCGTCAACACCGTGCTCCGCAAGAACACGAGGATTCAAAATGCAACCATATCTGCTCCCGACGAGGTGAGAGACAGACAGACAGGTAGAGGGGGGTCCCGTAGGCCCTAGAGATTGTGTATATTCGTCGTGTAGCAATATGCAGGAAAGGAATGTATAACATGCCATCAATAGTCAGCTATGCTGCTATTTCCTCTCTTCCCCTCAGCTACGCCCAGTGAAACTCCCCCCCCCCCACCCACCCATATACTGGTCTAACTGGTTCTCTGTAGAAGTGATTGTCTGATTCTCATAAGCCATTATGAGTTTAACTTCTTTGAATTCCCTCGGTTGATTAGGGTATCATATGCCAGGCCAATAATAGCCAATTTACCTCCCCAAAATCTCTCAACACTTAATCTGGTATTAGATAGTTGTTGTTCTGGGTGTGTTCATAGGAACTTTAGAAGATAGGAATGTTATAACCCTTGTGAGAGGTTTCACTGTGTCTATTGTTTGTTTGTGTGTGCGTGTGCGTGTGTGTGGGAATCCCCGACAGGCATCGTGCTAATTGTCACCATCCTCACCAACGCCCTGGTCCTGGTGTGTGTCGTGGCGGCCCAGATGGTCATGTCAGGGATGTCCGCCATGGGGGGGATGACCACCTTCAACATCAACTCGGCCTACAGCCCGTTCGAGGGCACTGAGCTCCAGAAGGTCAGAGACCTGGACATGCAGTTCAGCCAGATGAGAGCGCCGGGCATCTATGGCGGAGTCGCCTTCAGCTTAGTCTTCGGAGTCACCTCCCTTCTCTTCGTGGTCTCCGGCAACAAGCCGGCGTACGAGCTGAGCCGGAAGCTCCTGATTGGAGGGCTGGCGTTCCAGGCGCTGGGGGCGGTGGCCTATGTGGTGGCGGTGGGGCTGTACCTGCACTTTGTCATCACGGTCAACGCCACGGACGTGTGCCGGCGGCGCGAGCGCCTGTACGCGGGCCGTGGCTACACGTGGATGAACTGCGACGTGGGCGGAGCCGACGCCGCCGTGGCGCTGTTCGGCCTCATCACGGCCATCCTGTACGGCGTGGGCGCCGTCCTCAGCTTCAGCGTGGTGCGGGCCGTGTGGGCGTATCACCGCGAGGGCCGGCGCCACGAGGCGGAGAGGCGCGCCGCCCCGGCCTACCCCCAGAGGGCGCCGCTGCGGACGGAGGCGACGGGCGTGTGACGCCGCGCGGAGGAATCCTCCCGCCGCGAGCTCAAACGTAGCGTTTGTCCTAGAGGCGTCCCCCCCGTGGGCGGATTTCATGAGATGTCCAACAGAAGCGACTCGGTTTTGATCCTCCCGTGTGAATGGACCAGTGTTTCATCCCCCCCCCCCCCCCCTCGCACAAAGCTCTCTTTTAACTCTTGCTTTTAAACATTTTTATACTGTAACAATGTGACTGTTCAGCGCAGGAAGGCGTCGCCTGCGTGTGTGTGTGTTTTTACGGGGCGTGATGTCAATAAAACCTTTGAACAATTGCATCTTTGTAAATGATTGACAGTTTGCGACGCTATAATGAGATCTTTTTTACGGGGGTGCCGTTACACCAGATGACCTGCTGGGGGCAGCAGATATACAGCAGCAGTACCCACAACCACCTGCACCCTACTCGGTTCAGCTGTCCTGTCTCGGCATCACTCGGGCAAACAGCCAGCTATGACATCACTGCATCTCCTCTTTGCTGATGTCACGATGGTTTACACAATGGCTCTCCATTGTCGGGTCATGGCTTGGTGAATCTTTGTGATGTCATTGAGTTCAAAGAACCTTCTGGAGTGAACAACAACAACGGGGGTTCGCAATAATGGTGTTGCTTCATAGCAACAGGACACGGCTGGTGCATGTTCAGTTTGACACGTTTGTCTCATGTCACTGGTTGGAGACTATGTGTAAACAACACTGCATATCTCCATTCAGCCACAACTGAACATACCACACACAGTGAAGACCAGCACCATCCTTAGGGTTATTTGAAAACTGGTTTATTATTGCAAAAGTAGCATTTGTATGACTTGCAATTGTCAAGAAGTCGGAGTAAATCACTTGTGCCGGAACATTCGTTGAGCTGGTGTGGCTCGTTTACAGACAGTAAGTATCTCTTTCCAGTGCTCTCTCTCTCCTCCCGGGTGCTCACTAGCAACCCCCCCCCCCCCTCTCCCCCCCCAACCTCCCTCAGACAAACACCTCTGGATAAAACAGCCTCGTGAAACAATTGTCTTTTCTCTCAGAGAAGATTAGTACACTTTCAGTGACTAGGTCACTTTATGGGCGTGTGCAACTCCTAGGAGTTAGTGGAAAACACTCGTCGCTCCGCTCCTACGGCTCCCGGGGTGGGTGGGGGGGACGACGCCACGGCGACGAACGCCACGGCGACCTGGGGGAGGGTGGGTGTCTCCCCCACGTTACCGGGAGCGGTTCAGCCCTTGGGCGGAGCGCGCCCGCTTCCCCCGTCATACGGCTCCTTTCCGAACGGAAAAGGAGAACGAAACGTTAAGTGCTTCGTTCATCACATATAAGGATATAGTCAAAATCTATTTATATTAAATTTGTGCGAAGCAGTAATGCGTGAAACAAGTGTTATAAAAAAAAAAAAGAAAAAAAAAGGCGTTCTCGGGCCGTAACATTAGAAGTATAAAATTAAAAGGGAATTAAAACAGTCCTGCCAGTCCGTGACAGTTAACACTTGTTCAGAATACTCGGAAGGCGTGGGTTTGTGTAGGGAGCTGTACACACAGCGTGTGCTGTGTCTCTGCCGAGTCATAGGGGTGTGATGTAGCAGTCTGCGGGCTGCTGTAGCGGGTGTGTGTGCTGCTGCTGCTCCTGCTGCTGCTTCATGATCTGCCGGACCTCGTCCTCCAGCTCCGGGGGGATGATGAGCTGGTCGTCCGGGTCGGGCTGGGCGGGGGCGTTGAAGTAGCCGCCCTGCTTCCTGACGGGGGCGTCGGCCGCCTCCTCGATCCGGTCCTGGCTCCGCCCCTCGCACGCCACCGAGCCGTTGCCCCGCCCCTTCCGGCCCAGGGTGGAGGTCTTGGCGGCCGCGCCTGGCCACGCGTCCCCGCCCGACGGACACGGGTCGGGCTCGCCGCCGCCGGCCCCCCGGCTTCCTGTGTGCCCGGCCTCGGAGGGCGCGGGGTTGTGTCTCGGTGGAGGCGGGGCCGGGCTAGCAGGGGGGCGACGTCCGGGAGGGAGGTGGGCGGGGGAGAGGGTGGGGCTCCCCGGGGGAGCGGCGGAGGGGGCCCGGGGTGGGTTGTCGGAGGTCGGGGGGGGCTGGTCGCGGGCGCGCCGGCAGTGCACGTCGGCCTCCACCTCCACGCGGCTGCCGTTCGAGAACACGCCGGCGATGGGCTCCTCGTCCTCGCTGTCCAGCCCGTTGTCGGACAGCGCCCCGGAGAACTGCCTCTGGAACGGCGCCCCTCCACCTCCCCCGCCCCCCGGCGGCGGCGCCCCGCCCCGCGGCCCCACCAGCCCCGGCCCGGCGTGCGAGGGCTCGCCGTGGGCCGCCGGCTCGTCCGACGAGGCGGTGGAGCCCACCTCGCTGCTCATCTCCGACGCGCTCACCTCGCTGCTCAGCTCGCTGCCCAGCCCGGAGGAGGAGGGGGGGGCGGCGGGGGGCAGGAGGCCGTCGGAGGGCGGGTAGGGGGGGTGGGAGGCGTGGGGGCCGTGCGGGGCCGGGCCCGGGCTGGGGGGCGGCGGCGGGGGCTCGCAGTAGGAGCAGCAGTCCTGGGTGATGCTCAGCTGGACCACCACGGCGCCCAGGCTGTCGGCGCAGCCGTAGCTCTGCGCCAGCGTCACCAGCTTCTTGGCGGCCGCCAGGGCGTCCGGGACGTTCCGCACGGCCTCCACCGCCTCGCCGGGGGACAGCGCGTCCCACAGGCCCCGGCTGCCCAGCACGAAGAACTCGTCCTGGGGGGTGAGGGTTACCGTGGAGATGTGGGGCCGCGGGGTCACGGCGGGGCACAGGAAGGAGTAGCCCATGATGCGGGTGGAGTCGGTCACGCCGTTGACCTTGTTGTCCTGAAAAAAAGAGGATGAATGGCTTAACATTCCCCACACACATTCTTAAATAACTTGGATGGATACAAATCTACCAGCACACACGCATACAAGATGATTCTCTTTTGCCCCCACAAAAATTGCATGTGCAATTTTCAGTTTGTGTACATGCTCTTTGTAAAAAAAAAAAAAATCTCTATATATATATATTTTTTTTTTACATCGATATTCACGATATTTGCACATTTTACATTGTCACCAATTTTTTGGCTATATTATCGCTGATATTCGATATATTGCCCAGCCATACAGCACACACACACTTCTTAAGTACTTTCTAAAAACCATTAGATGGACACAACTATTACTATACACACACACACACAGACACACACACTTCCTAAGTACTTCTTTTAGCTCAGCAGGACGCCGCCCCCTCCACCCACCTCTGTGACGATGGCGTTGTGCTGGCGTATCCTCCGGTACTCGTCCTCCTGCCGGACGGTGTGCGCGCTGGAGAGCGGGAGGGCCCTGCCGTCGCGGCACAGCACCGCCTGGCACTTGCCCACGTTGGCCGCGGCCAGGGTGAAGCAGCCGGCGTGGCCGGCGGCGGCGGCGGGGCCGGGGGGGGCGGGCGGGGTCACCGGGTCGTGGCGGATGTGGCAGAGGGCCGCTGAGCCGCCCAGCCTCTGACCTGCCGTGCCCAGTTTCCTGGGGTGAGGACGGCACGTTAACATTACTGATGGGTGTGTGTGTGTGTGTGTGTGTGTGAGAGAGTGTGTGATTTTGTGTGAGAGTAAGAGAGTGAGTGAGTGTGTGTGAGAGTAAGAGAGTGAGTGTGTGTGTGTGAGTAAGTAGGTTGTGTAAGAGAGTGAGTGAGTGAGTGTGTGTGAGAGTGAGTGTGTGTGTGTGTGTGAGAGTAAGTGAGTGTGTGTGTGTGTGTGTGAGAGAGTAAGTAGGCTGTGTAAGAGAGTGAGTGTGTGTGTGTGTGTGAGAGAGTAAGTGAGTGTGTGTGTGAGAGAGTAAGTAGGCTGTGTAAGAGAGTGAGTGTGTGTGTGTGTGTGAGAGAGTAAGTGAGTGTGTGTGTGTGTGAGAGTAAGTAGGCTGTGTAAGTGAGTGAGTGAGTGTGTGTGTGTACCTGTGCATGGTGAGGAAGGTGTTGGTCAGGTAGTCCTCCCCCCCCCCGCTCCTGTGCTGCTCCTCGGCCAGCACGTCTCCCATGGTGCACTGCAGCAGGCCGGGCACCTCGCCGTTCCGGTCGCCGTCGAACACCCCGTACAGAGCCTCACGCCCACCGCGGAACCCGTCCAGCGTCAGGGCCGCCACGCACAGCCTGGGACACACACACACACACAGAGTCAGCTAAACCAGCACCACGCATGCAGGGAGAACGAGGGGCTGAGAGAGTGAGCCAGGGAGAGGCGGGGGGGGGGAGGGGGGCGTACTTGTTCTTGACCCCCGAGGCCTCGGTGTAGCCGTGGCTCCAGACGGCGGGGGCCCCGGGCCCCTCGCTGGCCCCCAGGGAGGACGGAGAGGGGTCCACGCGGAAACAGCGGATATTACTGCAGGGGGACAAGGGGGGGGGAGTGGTTAAGAGAGGGAGTCGACATGGAGGGAAGATGCAATGTCAGTGTGTATGGTAACGTTTCGCACAGTGTTTATGAGTGTGGGTGTGTGTGTGTGTGTGTGTGTGTGCGTCGCCGTCCGTACTTGAGCAGCTCCAGGCTCTTGTGGTCCAGGCTCAGGCGAGGGTTGCCCGTCAGGTCCAGCTCCTGCAGCTTGGGGGGCAGAGTCTCGGGAAGAGACACCTCCGTCAGCTCATTACAGCTCAGGTCCACACACTGGAGAGAGAGAGGCAGAGAGGCAGAGAGAGAGAGAGAGAGAGAGAGGCAGAGAGAGAGAGAGAGAGAGAGAGGCAGAGAGAGAGAGAGAGAGAGGCAGAGAGAGAGAGAGAGCGAAGGAGAGGTCAGCACAGACTGAGGCTCGACTGGGGTGACTCATCTAAGAACAGAGGCGGGGATTAGAGGATATCTGTTATGAGATTAGAGGGGATCTTCTGACCTGGAGAGAGGGATGGAAAGAGAGAGAGAGAGAGAGCAAGCACAAGGCTTAACTGTTGGCTACGCACGGGACTTAACCCCGTTTCTCCTTCATCCTATCAACTGACCCCGGGTGGCCCTGCCAATAGCGGGCGTAATGAGTGGTGTGTGGCTGAGGCAGACCTTGATGTGGGCCAGCTGCAGGGCCTCGGGGAAGGTGCTGATGCCGTTGGAGTGGGCGGCCAGCGTGTGCATGCGGGGGCAGCTGAGGATGGTGGTGGGCACCGAGCGCAGGCGGTTCCCGCTCAGGTCCAGCTCCTCCAGCTGCTCCAGGCGGGCCATCTTGCTGCACAGCCAACGACACGGGGGGGGGGGGGGGGAACGGGGTCGTCAGGGAACAGGACTGAGGCGAGTGTGTGTGCGTGTGTGTGTGTGAGAATGTGAGTGAGGAAGACGACGAGAGAGAGAGACACGGACAGAGAGAGAGTGAGGGAGAGACAAAGAGAGAGGCAAAGAGAGAGACAGAGAGAGAGAGACACAGATACAGAGAGAGAGAGAGGGACAGACAGACAGAGAGAGACAGAGAGACAGATACACAGAGAGAGATGTTTACCTGGCCGGGAAGACCAGCAGCTGGTTGTACGCCAGGTGAAGCACGCGGAGGTGGGCGTGTCCCGTCAGCAGCGGCACGCTCTTGTCCGTCAGGCCGTTGTTGGTCAGATACAGCTCCTGCAGGCTGCTGAAGCTCTCCTCCGATTGGCTGGCCGGGGGGATGCTCTCCAGCTTATTGGCCGAAGCGTTGAGATAACGCAAGCTGACAAAAAGACACAAGGACATTTGAGACCAAGTTCCTCCCGAAACGTCAACATTCCGGCCAATGAGGCTGGCCGTAAGGCAGCTGGACGCGTCCTCACCTCTGGGCTTTGATGAAGAGGTTGTGGGGCAGCTCCGTGAGCTGGTTGTGCTGGACGTCCAGCACCTCCAGGTGGGAGCGCTCCACGCGCTCGGGGAGGCGGCGGAGGCGGTTCCAGCCCAGCAGCAGCTTCCTCAGGCTGCCTCCGCTCAGCAACCTGAGGGGGGTGGAGGACAAGGGCACCAGTCAGGACAGCGTGAGGGGGACTGGGACTGGCAGGGTGTGAGGAGGGGCAGATTTGAGGGGGGGGTTTGGAATCCTGCCTGCATGCCTCTCCCTGCATTTCGGTCCTCCTCCGGCACTCCCGTCACGACAGGGACGTCGTGTGTGTGAGTGTGTGTGTGTGTGTTGCTTACCGCACAGGCAGCTCAGAGATGGAGTTGTGACTGACGTCCAGCACCTCCAGCTTGCCGCTGTCGCACACCCAGGCAGGGACGGACTCCAGCTTGTTCCTGCAACGCAAGACGGAGCATGGTCAAACCGGGAGGTCGGCGGCTACTTTCAGACCCGCGGGTCGGCATGGGTTTGTGACGGAGGGAAGGAGATTCTCACCTGGACACGTCCAGGAGGGTGAGGCATTCTGGGATAGGGTCCACCTCCAGCTCTGTCAGCTCTGAAACGGGACGAGTACGATTACTCACATCGATCGTGACGTTTGTGGATTTTAGCAGACAGCCCGAGCGCCGCTTGTGTTTAGTTTGGCGGTGCATGCAAAGTCTGTCAGATAATCTGGGGCTAGAAGCGAACGGGTGCTACAGTATTGCAGCACAGGCGCTGTTAAGCCTGTGTTTACAGGACACAGTGCAACAACAACAACAACAACATCATCAGAAGCGCACAACGGTACTTCTAGAGTTTCTTTTCCCGTTTTCTTTAAGTGCACGTGTGCCAGTGTTTTCCCCCTCCCGTTCAAAATGTTCAGTGTGTGTGTGTGTGTGTGTGTGTGTGCGTGCGAGCCCACCGTTGTGCGCCGCGTGCAGACTCTTGAGCGCGTGGCCGGCCACTCGGAGGTGCGCCAGGGCGTTCCTGTCGCAGCGCAGCAGCTCCAGCCTGGAGAGGGAGCGCACGTCCAGCGCCCGGAGCCCGGCGTCCCTCACGTCCAGCTGGGCCACGTGAGTCAGGAGGCCGGCCTCGCCCGCCACCACGCTCTGGAGGCGGTTCAGCCTGCCAGGACACGACACGCACGAGACACAAATGCAGTGTTATTAACACACGTTATTAACACACGTTATTATTATTAATAGAGGACAGATGAGATGACAAATACATGAGTTACGGATTTTTTTATTTATTTTTTATATATATATATATATCTTAATTTGATATATATTTTATTTTAGATTTAAATTGTTTTATATATATATATATCTTATTTTTATATATATTTTATTTTAGATTTAAATTGTTTTATTCTTAGTGTTTGTATAACATACATGGCGAATAAACCGAATTCTGATTCTGATATCCAAAAGAGTGGTATTGTCTGAATGAAATGTCAGTGTTCTGCTTCTCCCCCTGAGAGGATTTCCAGCGTCCAGCATTGGGAGTCGTCGGTCATCACCATTCATATATACGACCATTGTGTTTGATACAATTCTTTACTAGAGCACACAATTGTTTACAAGAGCATCAAGTTCTTCACAGGCTCTCAATCCTGCCCTCAAAGTCCACAAAATAGATTAATTTAACTTTAAATGTTCTTACGGGTGAGCATGCCCCCCCCCCCCCCAGACCCCCTGGAGGGTCAGAAGTCCCCCCCCCCCCGCCCCCGCTATAGTCACACCAAATGTCATCCAGCGTACCTGAGGTCAATATGCCGGGCGGGCAGCCACTGAAGGCCGCTCATGTCCAGGACGGAGAGCTGGTTCCCGGCCAGGCAGAGCCTCTCCACCCCGCGGAGGTTCTCCAGGGCCGGGGGGACGCAGGCCAAGCGGTTGAAGGACAGGCCCAGGTAGGTGAGGGCCTCCAGGGAGCCCAGCGCCGCAGGCAGAGAGCTCAGGGCGTTCCCGTCCAGAAGGAGGGTCTGGAGGCTGGAGGGGAAACGCATGCTGGAGGGGGGGACACAACACACACACACACACACACACACACACTGGGTTACTATTGCGCACTCTTTGTATGCTTTATCCCGTTTAAAACATGGAACTGGGTCTTACTGATTCTGGGTCTTACTGATTCTGGGTCTTACTGATTCTGGGTCTTACTGATTCTGGGTCTTACTGATTCTGGGTTTCTGATTCTGGGATTCTGATTACGAAAAACCACGATCAAATTCTAAAATATAGATATATTTTTTGGCATAATCTTCTAAATCCTATTACAACATGTCTGAGATCAGCTTTGTTTCCCCCGTCGGTGGGTTTACATCAGATTAAGCTCGTACTGTAAACGACATGGCTACACAACAACAGCAAATCCATAAATACATATGGCCCACACGCGTGTAATCCCCATGTTATGGGTCCTATGACGTCTATTCTTCAGTATCGAAATAAACACTCTGTGCCCCGGTCCGGTGAAACGGATGTCGGCGGTCTGAAATATCGGTCAGGCGAGGAGAGTAAATGACAGCGAGGTCGAATCTCACATTCCCAATCGATCGACGCCCGTCTCCCCGGCCGGAGTGTGGCGGGTGCTATACCGGCTGCCACCAGGAGGGGGCGACGTGTTTGGCCACAACACCAGTGAAAGTCGATTCCCCCAAGCGCTGACAGCTCGAATATGTGAAAGTAAACAGACTGAGGCAGACTGACACCGTCTCGTTTACACGCATTTCTCCTTTCCGAAACGTCTACTGTGGGCCGCGGTCAGCCTGTTCCTCTCAGGACGGGAGCTCCCCCCCCCCCCCCCCCCGTGACCCTCCTCACTTATGCATGGCACCCAGGGCCGAGGGCAGGCAGGACAGACGGTTGCCGGACAGGTTGAGTTCCGTCAGCGAGGTGATGTCACACAGCGCCGCGGGGAACTCCCGCAGGCGGTTGTTGGAGAGGTTGAGGCTGCGGAGCTTGCAGAACCTGCCGGAGAAGCACAAACACACAGAGACCCAGTTAAGGAGGGGATGGGCGGTCTCATCTCGCCTTTGCCTAAGATGTGTGGAAGATTTTATTTTGAGTGTATAACCTCAAGTTACCCAACAACCCCCCCCCCCCCCCCTCCCCCACCCCCCCACCCCTTCTGTGGGAGCAACACAGCAGAGGTTGCTGTAACCTGTCAACAACCGCACAGCGTTCGGGAGATTGTTGCGTGGATACGGCCACGCCTTTTTGTCCTGTTGCTATTTTGCAACACGTGTGTGTGCGCGCGCGTGCACGCGTGCTCTTTGTGTGTGAGCGGGGGGGGGGATTCCTGGTCTTCCCAGGGCTGAGGGAGCCGGGTCACTGAGGGGACAGCGTGATAGGCCGTGCCCGGACCCGCGTCTTTTCCGAGGGAAAGCCAAACATTCCTAAGCCCCCAAACCCCTCCCTCTCCAATCCTCCAATCCTCCCCCTCCCACCCCCCCCCACCCCCCGGGAAGCTGGTGTTTACGGAGGAACAATGGAAGCACAGAGCTGTTCCCATCACAGGCACGAGAGCCAACGAAACAAGAGCCGGAGCGAGAGTGAGAAAGAGAGAGAGGGGGGTGGTGGGGGAGGGGCTCGGAGGAAAAGAGAGAGAGAGCGAGATAACGGGGGGGGGGGGGGGGGTCCCGACAGATTATGACAAGCCAGGGGAATGACGTATTCACCGAGCTAGCACGTTGAGGTCTACGGGGAGAACGTTCCGGCGTAAAGGCACACCGGAGGGGGGGGGTAACGATCGGCTTCTTTCGGTCTCTGCAGCATGGTAGCTCCCTGGGAGAGCCAGCCCCGCCCCGGTCAGGAGCTAGCTGGAGTTTGTGGTTCTGCCGATAAGACGCTGGCCCGAGTCTGAAACATGACTGGTCTGCCAAGCCGGGGGTCAGGGCTGGATGATGTCGAGCTGTCATCCTTCTCCTCGGGAGTCGCTCCCGGAGGCGGTCTCGCCCTTTCGTCGACCGTTCGGCTTCTTTCTCGAGCTTTTTTCTTTTTCCTTTCTCCCTTTGTTTATCTTCTCTTGCCTTCTCTCCCCCTGAATCCAATGCTCCATCACAGACCATATGGTTGTTTCTCAACAGAGAGGCTGTCGAGGGACATGAAACCTTAAGAAAACCTTTTCCCTCCATCCCTCCATCCCTCCCTCCTCCTTCCCTCGACACACACAGCAACTATTTGCATTATCTTACTGCTTGACTGAGATGGACAAATGGAGAGAGACAGAAAGAGAGAGAGAGACACACAGAGAGAGAGAGACAGAGAGAGACAGAGGAGGAGAGAGATGAGGAGAGAAAAAGACCAGACGGGCGGACTGGACAGAGAGGCGGATGGAGAGAGGGCCCCGAACCTGGTGAGGTGCGTGAGGCCCCTGTGCGGCGACAGGAAGTTGTGCTTGAGGTTGAGGTGGGTCAGGTCGTGGCTGTAGAACAGCTTGGGGGGCAGCTCCTCCAGGCTGCAGCAGGACAGGTCCACAGAGCTCACCCGCTGGGACGCCATCTGAAGGGGGCGGGGGGGCAGGGGGGGTTAGACGCTGACCACACACACAGACGCACGCTTGCGTGACGCAAAAAAACTCCCTTTTCTAAATGTGCCGTGAGAATTGCACATCAATTCCCCCCAAGGGAGCTTTGCTGAAACTGACATGGACATGTTCCAGCCTAACCTCAAGCCCCCCCCAACCCCCCCCCCCCCCACACACACACACACACACCCACCTTGGCCGCGTGTCGGTGCCAGCGCAGGTGCTCGGTGTAGGAGCTGTAGCTGACGTAGTACGTCTGACTCTGGGCTCCGGCCGAGCTGAAGGCCAAGCAGTGACTGTGTCTCCTCACCTCCTCCACCTGGAGACCGGCACAGCACACGCCAGAGGAATCTTAACCGTAGGTGGGCCTACCACCACCACCACCCCCCGCCTCCCCCCTGGGTGCTCCCTGGTCGGCCTTACCTTTCCCCCGACGAGGGGCAGGATGTGCATCTTGCCCGTGTGGGCGTGCTTGACGGAGGACACGAAACAGGCAGGTGCCGCTCAGGGTGACCTGGCGCCGCGACCAGCGGCTCACTGGGAGGGCCAGCTTGCCCTTGCGCACGTTGAACACGCCCGACAGCTGCACGCGCTCCGAGCTGCCAGCGCTGCGGGGCTTACCTGGGGGGGGGGGGGAGAGAGGAAGGAGAGAGAGAGAGAGACGAGAAAGGGAGGGGAGAAAGAGAGGAAAGAAGGTGAAACGGAGAGAGGCAGAAAGAGAGGTAGAGAAAGAGAGAGCGTGCGTGTGTGTGGGTGAGAGAGAGAGAGAGAGAGAGAGAGAGAGAGAGAGAGAGAGAGAGAGAGAGAGAGAGAGAGAGAGAGAGAGAGAGAGAGAGAGAGAGGCAGGCTTTAGTGACAGGTCGTGGTTTAGGTTACATCCTGACCCTGAGCTAGAGGCCAAGGTTAGTGACAGATTCCTCGAACCCAGAGGAAAGGTGAGGCACAGGCATTCGAGGTAGAACTAACTTCGCTGGCCTTATCATTACCAAGTGTTCCTCTGCTATAGGATATAGCATGCATAGTTCGGTAATGTAATATATTCTAACGTGCACGTAACATAGTTGGCAAACTTGGTATTACTACAAAATCCCCCAAACAAAATCATATAATATATAACAATGTGAATTGGACAGTGCACCTGAGAGAACTACCAGACTAAGGAAGGCACAGGGAATTTGACTGCAGGCCAGCCATGAGCGTTCTGTATTAGCTTAACACAACAGACAGCTTAAAAAAGTCTGCGTTCATGTTGGTGCTTAGGAAAAGGAGTGGACTTTTCCTTTTGAAGAAGGAAAAAAATCAAAGGAAAACCTCCACACAAATGACCCTTTTCCGAGAGCGCGGGTGAGGGAACTACCGTTACGTAAGCGAATTACATTAGCCTTGGGGGGTTGAGAGAGCGAGAGAGAGAGCAAGCCTGATCCTTCGCTCCAGCGTGATTTGTCCATTTTAACCCCTCAGTGGCACCCGAAGCACCCGGGCTCCCCAGACTTTTACAAGCCTCGTTGAGCAAGTGAAGACCATGGCTTTAGGATGACAGGCCGAAAGACAACCTCGGGTGATGTCTATCTGAAAACGCAGCAACAGTGCCCAGTAGGGTCCATAACCAACAGGAGTTAGGTGGCTGAGCGGTTAGGGAATCGGGCTAGTAATCTGAAGGTTGCCAGTTCGATTCCCGGCCGTGCAAAATGACGTTGTGTCCTTGGGCAAGGCACTTCACCCTACTTGCCTCGGGGGGAATGTCCCTGTACTTACTGTAAGTCGCTCTGGATAAGAGCGTCTGCTAAATGACTAAATGTAAATGTAACAGGGGCCTCTTTGGAAACGGCCATCCCTTTAAGAGTGAAAGGTGAGCAGAGAGGAGGACCTTGGGTCCCCATCAATAATGGAGGCTGGACGAAAGATGACAGGAAAGAGAGAGTGTCGGGGCCCCGTGCGAGTGGAGACAACACGTGGCGTCTGTGGTAGAATCTGTGGAATGCGGGAATGGTCTTGAGTAACGATCCATTCCAGCAGAGATAACCGTCTTGGGTTGCGTTTCGAGAAATCTGAGCCAAGAGCAAAGTTCTTGCGAGCGGTTTTTTTTCCGGACGAAAGGGATGGGTGTTGGGGGAAGTGGTGACAATTTTCTCTCGGGTGTTGATAAACGCTCTCTGCACCCTCTCGGCCAATCGTCCTTCTCGCTCGCAGACAGACCAGGTGGAAGGGAAGACTCCCGCTTTAGACTCAGGCTAGCGAGACGTTTCAAATCTGATTAGCTTCTCGTTACGTAACAGTTACGGTACCGCCGCGCCTTCCCAGTGTTCCACACAGGAAGAGCCGGACTCTCATGAGTCTCATCCCGCGTGCGCGCGCGAGCCACCGAATTCCAACAGGCTTTTTTTAGACGAGGGGGCCTGAACCAATTAGTAAGCTGAGCGCATTGGAGCTCCCCGCGAATTCAAACAAAAACGTTGCCACCGCCTCCCTGCCGACCAACCGGCAAGCCAGCAACTCACAAACACACAAGCCATCTGACACCACCCCCCCCCCCCCTCGCCTCCCTCCCCTCTCCCCTGTTCCTGGGAGCATGAGGTCATCGCAAACAATACCCCTTAGATTGGCGGGTCCTTATTAGCATGTCCTGGTCCCCTATGGGATTAGTACACTGGGATTGCTCCAAGCAAACAAACACAAACTCCATTCAACGCAGTCAATCATCACATGGTACAAGCCGTCACTTACTTGATCAAACTATATATATTTCCGTGGGAATTGGGAATTTGACACAAATTCACTTTGTTTGAACAAAGTTGCCGTTGTAATAGACACTTTATTACACCTTTATTTGAGTTACAGTACAATTAACTCAATGGAAATGTTTTAGTAAAAAAAAAAAAAGAGAAATAAATGCTACCGCTATCGCAACTGAAATCGCTGGACATTTTCCAGGATTCTTCCCCTTTTTTCGCGACTGTGTTGACACAGCAAAGACCGGTCAATCCTGTAGCTTCTTGATAGTGTTGTATAATCCTTGTCACGATCCTCATCGCCTAGCCTACATGGTTCAGGGAACAAGGATTGAGCCCTCAAGACCAATGGTCCATTCGCGTCGTAGCTATTGTATTGGTTGCCGGAGCAGCATTACGCTAAATTGTAGCCTATGTAGACGTGGTACGCATCCTGTGAAAACTCCATATCCTGTCACAGGGTGGAGACCTAGGCATGGGCAGTATGTACATACATACATGCCTTGTCCTTCACTTCCACCTATTCCTCGGCGTTGGAGGGGCGGGGGGAATATCCTGTCCCAGCCGAGGTTCTCTGTGAACGTTTCCTGTCTGGGATGGGGGGAAACATTCCACTGTCCTCGCCCACGTTCTCACTCCACCATGTCTGAGAACGTACCCCCGACTCCCCCCCCCCCCCCCGGCCTTTTCAAACTTCAATTCCTCTGTCTTACCTATTCCAGGCCTCTCTTGGGATTTTCATTCCCACATATTCACCCGGGTTACTGTTGGTGGAGGTCAGGAACTCGATGCCTGTGGATCTCCAACCAGGCCTTCGCTGACCTCCAACAACTCCTCAACCCCCTCCGCAAACTGTCCTTTCTGGAAGGAGAGCACGTTATGCTTTTTGGGCCCTACCGGGGATGAGCGTGATGAGTAGGCCCTACCTGGGGGCCCGTTCACCTTGAGGGTGCAGCAATGACCTCTGGGTATTGCAGTTCCCGGCCGAAGGGGAGGCTGTGTCTGTCGTTGTCTCGGGTGGATCAGAAAGCCTGAGGAGGTGAAATCGGAGTTCTACAGAGGTCACTTTTCTGTCCAAGTCAGCAGTCTGAAAGTGTGTGTGTGTGTGTGTGCATGAGTGTGTGTGTGTGTGTGCATGAGTGTGTGTCTGTGCCATCCCCATACAGATGCCAAACTGCACTTTTGCGGGGGAGGGGGGGGGGGGGCAATCTGCTGACTCAAATTCCTCTGACTGGCAACTATCAGCAGCTGGTCATTACAACAAATGCTCAATAACATCCCACATACACAAACACACAAACCAACACTGGCCTAAAGCATATGCCAATGAAAGCAGGCTAGCGGAACTTTTCGACGTGGGAATGGGAAGTCCGGGGTGGGAGGCTGTGAGCGAGGCCGTGCCTCTGAAAAGGGAAGCGGGCTCGATTGGAGGTCTCTTGTCCTTTGTGTTCCTCACTGCCTGTCCTCTTCCTCTAATCACATGATCACTTCTCCTTCTTGCTCGGCCGTCCCTCTGATGCAACATGCGTGTCTCTGGTGCCAGTGGCGCCGCTCTGCTATGTTCTCTCATGCCATGGATTTCATCCCCCCTGCACCCCCCCACCCCCACCCCCCCAGGCCTGTCTTTCCCTGGGCTTTCTCCCTGGTTGATGGGGCGTGCTGGCCGGAACAGGGGCCCCCCAGCTCACAGCAGCACAACTCCACACCAGGCTTTGTAGCCCTGTCATGCTCATGTGTGGGAGCAAAAGGATGAGGGGAGGGGAGCTGGGAGGGAGGGGAGCTGGGAGGGAGGGGAGCTGGGAGGGAGGGATGGAAGAGATTGAGGGAGGGAGGGTTGGGAGAGATTGAGGGAGGTCTGGGAACTGGCTTTGTCGCTTCCAATTCTTAGAGCGCAAAAATAAGGACGCGCACACACTCTCACAAGCCATGGACGTGGCATTAGTCCCTCTCACTATTGAAAGAATAAATAAACACGGGCCATCCCGTGTGCTGTGCGCTACTTGACTCGTTCCTCCATCACCCACATCTGTGTTGACGTTGTGGAAAACAAGGTCAAACCCCAAATCTCCTGTCGTGTTAATCCCATCACAGATCGAGGCCAGCTCCGGCCTCTTGGGCTTTGTTGACATCGTGCGTCGTCTCCTCGCGGAAAAACACGACGACAAGACGCCCCGTCCCCCTCAAAACAACAACACCACCACCACCCCAACACACTGCATTCACAGTAGCTGACACGTGGCGAGAGCGCGCACACACCTGTAGCCTCTCGATGGGTCTCCCTATTCACACTCAGTGTGTGTGTGTGGGGGGGGAGCTGGTGAAGGCACAACACCGGTCTTTGTCTCGGCAGTCGACAATTGAATATTCTTTTTCGTTCCCGCAGTTGGACTGACCACACGCGCGCACAATGGGGGAGGCAGTCACGGTGCACTCAACGGTGGAGTGGGTGGGGGGGGGGGGGGTTGAGTGGAGGTGAACCGAACGGAGCCCCGGCCAGCCGACGGCTTCCGGAGCGGGGATTGCGAAAGAATCCGGTCCGACGCGCAGCATCGGTAACCCGTTTTTTCCCTACATGGGGGCTGGTCAAGAAGAGACACCCGTCATGTGACCGCGTCTCGAAAAGCACCCAGCTCCCTGACGGCATTCCATTAGCCTGGGTTAACCTCCCACCTGTTCAGATGGAGAAGAAAAAAAGAAAGAAAAAACACAACCACCGCTAGCGCATGCCGTGTGACTCACCTGCATAGAAGCGAATCAGACAGCCTAGCTCTGGGTTCATCCCCTCCTCCAGCACCCTCCCTGGGTCCTCAAAGCCCAGGTTGGAGAGGTAGTCGTTCTGGATCTGCAGGGGCCTCTCGTCGTCTTCCAGCCTCCGCACCGCCCCACCGTGTAGCTGAACGTAGAGGCCCGGGGAGGGAGCCTCCGTCAGGGGGTCGGGCCACCCTCCTAGCTCCCCTGGGTCCCCGTGAGCAGCCGCTATGCCTAATATGGGCTTAGCGGAGAGGGTTGAGGTGCCGCGGTCGCCGGGGGCCACGGTCGGGCAGGGGGCGTCCCCGCCGCTCCCGGTGCCGTCGTCCTCCGGGGTTTCCTCCGTTCCGGTCCCGCCGGGGGACTCTGCAAACGGTACGTCCAGTCGCTGTGAGAAAGCAGGGGTTCGGGCGGCGCCGTCGAGGTCCACTTCGTCCGAGGAGCTCTCGAACGGGTCCGGTTCTCGGGTGGCACTGTCAAAGTTGGGGCTCGGCGCCAACGCGTCCGCCGTCAAGGGCAAAGCGTCGCTCAGGGAGTCCGGTTGCCCACTCGACTTTGGGCCTCCGGGACTCAAATCGTCGTAGGTGCTGCTCTCCATGTCCGAGCCTGAATATAATCCATAACTGTCCCCTCCACTCAGCCCCAAGTCAGCGACCTCATTGTCATTCAGACACGCTTCAGAAGACGAGTTGCTTGGTATCTTGTCATCATACAATAAACTATCAGAAATCCTATTTGAGTCCTGATAATACTGGTTATGGTTGTTGTTGGTAGGTAGTACGTCATTAGAACGAACTGGTCGGTTGTCCTCCAACGGGTAGGGGTCTGACACAGGGAGTAATGACTTGACACAGCTACCTTCAGAAACAAATTGTTGATTATCAACAAACATTTCGTCACGGTTTCCATTCAGATCAACACAAGCACTTGCTTTATGAGTCATACGCAAGACTGTTCCGCTTTTACCCCCTGCTATCTGCCCTAGCCGACAGGCCATCTCCTCGGCAGTGGTGTCCAGCGTGCAGAGCACCGGCCTCGGATGGGAGGGGTTGAGACTGTCGTGGACGTGAATACACCCCCGTTGGTGGTCCGCTCGCATCCATGCCTTGTCGGAAGAATAAAGTTGGTGCTTCTGCCGTAGTAAAGTCTTTCTGTCCAAACTGAGAGTGTTTAGAGGTGAGGCCGAATGAGTGGGATTCGCCACTCCAGCCGAGGAAACTTTTGATGATCCAACCGAAAGATTCCTCTTGTGTCGTCGTCTTCTTGCCAATAAAGAGTTCACGCTGCTGTTGGTACTGACAGAAACGAGGTTGTAAATATTGGGTGATTTCCCTGTGATCATGTTGATATGAGCCGAACTTCCAGTGGCGTTAGCGACTTGGTTTAGGTATATCCCGTTTCTTATCGCAATGTGAAGTAGGGAGGTGGCGGCGAATCCTTTCCCCAAGAGTTTCGACTCTCCGCCCACGCCATTATCTTCCCCCGCCGTCGTAGTTCTTGTTTTAGCAGCGGCGAATTGAAACGGGGGTGTTCCACTCGGCTTAACGCATTCACCGCAAAGATCGGAGTCAGATACTCCTAGAGATGTTGTTGAAAGAGCATCCATCTCCTCCATCCTGTTTCCAGCAACTGCCATCGACCGCGCACTTTCCGTCCCACCACTACCGGAGAGCTAGCTAGCCCGGAGGCAGGTGAAACCCGGTATAGCTTCGCAGGCTAGTAGCTGGCTAGCTACGTTCACGCACACTTACTAAGTCCACAGCTCCAAAGTACAGATACAAAGTTAACGCCGAATCCTCATCCAGTTAGTGTTACATTCTTCCAATTCTTGTTGCCAGCTAACCGTGGTAAGCTAGCCAGCCCGACGGGGCAATTTGTTATTGGGACTTTTTGCCGGTCAGTTGTGCGGATGCTATCGATACCAGCGCGCCATTATGGAAGCTACAGTAGCCGCAACTGACTGCCATTGAAATGCGACTGCCTGGTGTGGTAATCATCCCCAAGTCAAATAGAAAGGTGGAGTTGGCGATCTCATTGCATATTTAGATGAGGCAGAGTAGTACACATTCCCTATGACGCGCGGAGACAAATGCGTATTATGAATATATCCTAGGATCGGGGATATGAACTAGTCCAAAAAAAGAAGCTTTGTGTATGTTGTTAGGTTTAGTTACTTCCTGCTAGAAAAGTCTGTGTTTTGGCTCCATGGACTCTGCTCACATAGACAATGGTCGCCTAGGGCCACCTAGTGGAAGAAATATAAAATAACTTTTTTTGCCAAATGCGAGACCACAAGTTATGTGCTTTCGTTAACCTAATATAAATACCGAACTTCGGTTTGCTACTACAGTGCCGTATGACAAGTGCATCAAAGGTGGCCAATATAAATTATGAAGCGACCCCTCTTTTCTAGATCCGTCAGTCACTCACTTATTCCCAAAGAGGGAAGGCTTTATCACTACTCACACTATACAGCAAGGACAAAGTGCATGGATCCAGTAGTGACAACCCCTCTCTTTCACTCTCTCTCTCTCTCTCTCTCTCTCTCTCTCTCTCTCTCTCTCTCTCTCTCTCTCTCTCTCTCTCTCTCTCTCTCTCTCTCTCTCTCTCTCTCTCTCTCTCTCTCTCTCTCTCTCTCTCTCTCTCTCTCTCTCTATTGTCTCCACCCCCAACACCATATTCCTACTTGCTCTAACTAGACTACATTGCGCTAAACAGTGCCTGTTAGGTTCCCAGTTCATTGAAGCTCAGTTGTAGGTAAGCCTTTTTTTGTTCTCATGCGTTTTGGTGCTCGTGTGACTGTTGTGCTACCCTTCTTTTGTGTTAATGCCCATCCAATGAAGTGGTAGTAATGTTAATTAACTCCAGGATCAAAGGGTTGAGTGTTTTCAGACAGCTGTCTCAGTTGTGTTCGCTGGCCAATTCAGTACCACTTTGTGTCCGTTTCAATAGAGTGCCTAGCCAGACCCAATCGTGGCCAATAAGATAAGGTGCACAGAATGCACCCAAGGGGAAGCATTCAGCCATAGATTACAAACGTGAGAAAGAAGTGTTTGAGAGACAAGAGAAATCTGTCAATAGAAAGAGGCAAAGAATTGGTGGAAATCAAATCATGGAAATGGATTTGACCCTAATGCGGTGGTGGAGAGCAAGGAGAAAGCAAGGAGTCGATGCTGGGAAGCGGGATGGCGATTGTTTGGCCTGGAAATGAGACAGGCACAGCCGATTGATCGTCTCTGTGTTCAGACACGTGGCTTTGCTATTGAGACAAATAGGTATTGGGTCCATCGTGGTGCTTTGGGATTATCGTGGCACTAATTCTCGGTTGGCTCTGTCTCAGCTCCTATGGTGGAAACCGTTGACAGCTCTATTAGTTCAAAAGGAGGAATGAGGAGAAATGGGCTCTAATCCATTTTAGGATGCATTCCTTTTCAATGTGAGGTAAAAGCCCATAATTAGATGTGGCTTGCTAGTACGGTTCAAGGACTTCCTTTTCTGTACACTAAGCACCACTTATATAATGTTGGCGTGTGAGTGTGTGAAAGAGAGAGAGGGCAAGGCAGCGTTTAAGAGACAGAGAGAGAGAGAAGGTGGTTATTTTTCCTCGAGTTATTTCAAGATCCGAAGACCACCAACAAATTCGGATTGCAGTGACATTTGTTGCCCAGTCGCTGTGTGAATCAGGGTTGCAGTTAATATACATGTATGTGTAACCGAAATGTGTGAGAGAAAAACAGGGTCGGCGGAGTTAGTGTGATGCTCCGAGGAGCGGATACAACATTGTAATGCCATGCACATGAGCGAATGTCTTCGCCATAAAAATCGCGGGATTGACAGAAACAGCTATCTATAGTTATTACACACAAAGATCACATGGATTTGAACCCCATGCACATGATGAATTGATCAAAATAAAAAAACATTCAAAGAATTCTGAAAAGGTTACAGTATTGACGTTTGCCATGATTTGTCAGACTGTCTAGAGCATAGCTTGAGATAAGACAGGTGTATCTGTTGATTCTGGGTGCTGTTTCCAACTGCCACTCTCATGTTTGGAGCTGTGTGCGTAAGAGCTATTTATCTTACTGCTGCCGTCCCAGCCTGGCTGTTTTCCATTTGACCTTAGCACGAGGAACACCCATCGAGCCAGCCAACCAAGGCCTCTACAGACTCACTCCAACACCCGAACCATGACCTCAAAATGCCTACCGGCACGTTCATCTTTCTTGCCTGTCTTCCAGCCCAGCTCCCACCACCCCACTCTCTTTGCTAGAGACAGTTCAGGATGTTAAAGAGTGGGTCTGTGGAGCTCTTGGCTGGCTCCGCCTCCACCTCGCGTCTAGGCCAATTGTACCGTGGCCACTGTTTACTCTGCTCTGGTCACATGGTGAGGGTGAAGGTCAGGGCGGCTTCTGGAACCATCTCTCCCATAGACATTCGCTTGCGCGTGTAATATGTGATCACGTGTGTCTGTTCGCAAACGCGGTATGAGAGATGAAATGAAGATACTGTGGGAAATCCCATTGCCTGAGCTTGGGTTTCCACAAGTAAGACCACGTTACATGTAGGGAGAGGTAGGCTCGTAAAACGGGTACGTGAACAAACACAGAATTGCTTTCTGAAGGTTGTGAGGAAGAGCTGCAGTGTTGTGAAGATAAGAGAGGTTGGTGGGCGTGGGGAAGGAGGGAGTGGGCGAGGGAGGGAGGGAGGACTCTCTAGGCACAGGCACATGTCCTGATGACTCACCTACCGTAACAGCAACTAGAACTAAGGTCCCCATCAGGAACATAGGCCACATTATACATTATACCGACATGTCCCACACACTTTTGAAACTTTACTTTTTGAAAACGATTGACCCCCCCCCCCCCCCCCCCACACACACACACACACACACTTTTTATTGAGACAAAGAAAACCGACCGACCGCATCCTTAGTTATTCAAAAAAGTCGTCCCACCCACATTAGAAAACAAGCCTACGCCCCTGGTCCCCACAAACCAAAATATATCTCTGACTGGACAAAATTAATTCCTCTTCTGTCACAATTATAGCCACAGAGTGGCACATAGCTAACTATGCTGAGTAAGCTGTAGGAAGCGAAAACACAGTTCCTTATTCTTCATTAGACCTCTCAGTCAATATTCTATCACAGTGACTCTCCCTTTATCCCCACACACACTTACAGCAGACACTCATGTGACCGACAGCCATGGCGGAGGGATACGGAATCGACTTGACCTACATCACGGAGCGCATCATCGCTATATCCTTCCCCCAAGCGTGTCCAGAGGAGACCTACCTACAGAACCTGCGTGACATAACTGTCATGCTGAAGTCGAAACATGGACACAATTACATGGTGAGGGAAAAGGCCGTTCTGCTCACCCAAATTCTACCACCCCCTCCTCATTACCCTCTGCCCCTGCCTTGAAGGAGCCTACATATTGATGTTGTTCTCCATTCTCCAGGTCATCAACCTCTCAGAGAAGAATGAGCATCTCACTCAAATGAACCCAAAGGTAATCTCAATACACGCTCTGAAATCAGTAGATATCGTCGCTATGGCATGGGACAAGGCTAGCAGGTCTGTTGTTATTGCCACTTGTTGTAAGACTCTCAAGGGATGTCCTTTGAAAGAAAAAGGAGGTCAAACAGACAGATTGAGTCGTCGGTGTTGTGGTCCCGTTTTGGTCACGACAGAGAGCCGGGATAGGACACAGCCGAAAGAAGAGAGATAACGAGATTGACCGCCTCAATTGGGTCACGGTGTGTGTTCTCATCAGGTACTGAATCCGGGATGGCCTCATCTCCTGGCTCCCTCTCTGGATCAAATGTGCAGCGTGTGTTCCACCATGGAGACCTGGCTCCAGACGCACCCTCAGCATGTGCTGGTGCTACACTGTAGGGTAAAACAAACACACCCCGTTCCACACATCTCTATGACCCATCCCTCGGCGGGGCCTTGTCTTTTCACGGACCTCACCTCGTATTGTTCTCTCGCTCTCTCTGTTCTCTTTCTCTCGGCCCTGTTCCTTTCATCCCTCTGCTTTTCTCTGTCCTCGTTCCCACTCATTGTTGGAACCGTTCGGTGTTGTTTGTCTGCTGGTTGAACCGTCGGAATCCACCAACAGGGAGGCAGAGACAGGATTGGAGTTGTGGTGGCGTCTTACGTCCACTTCACCAACATATCTGCCAGGTACCTGACGCTGTCATTTCAATACTGTACCTGACTCAGTCCATGCTCATAGAAACCTTTACCGTACATAACCCAGTTGATGCTAATGGAACTTATGCTGTTCATAACCAAGTTTATACTAATGTAGACATACACCTAACACCCAAACAACAGACCTAAGCTAGCTAGGCTAACGATAGCCTTCCCACTTAACCCTTTGCAGTCATTTCTGTTCAGTTGCTAGCGTTCCTGGTTCACATCGACTTCTTCGTTCAGGAATGTGAATTGGGAAGCTGTTATCAATTTGCTGAAAATGCTCTACAAGAAAAAGCTGTCAGAAGATACACATATTGAATATAATCTGATATGACTCCTTAATGTGATATGATATCACTGCTTTGCAAAGGGCAGGGCTGTTGATTAAGGAGACTTTGAACTGGACTTCGTGTTTAGTTTTGAGGTTAGGACCAGGTTGCAATTGAAAACTTTACGAGATGGTTAATACCTATAGGCTCAAATGAACTGTTTAGGACTGAACTGCAGTAACATTCGGACATGACCTCTTAAACTGTAATTGAATACCTTCTGGAGGTTTCTCAATGCTATGCCATAAACATGTGGGCCCATAGTTGTTCAGATTATCTGTATTGATCTTATCTTTACTTATCTGTCTTCTCTAGCAAACAATGTTGTTGCTTTTGTCTCCTTGGAGAGTTACATTACATTTACATTTAGTCATTTAGCAGACGCTCTTATCCAGAGCGACTTACAGTAAAAGTACAGGGACATTCCCCCGAGGCAAGTAGGGTGAAGTGCCTTGCCCAAGGACACAACGTCATTTGGCACAGCCGGGAATCGATCCGGCAACCTTCTGATCGATAGCCCGATTCCCTAACCACTCAGCCATCTGACCCCAGAGAGTTGATAGTGTGTCCTCCACAGATCAGAAGTGTTTCTGTCAGTGAGGGATCATGGGAAGGGTGAAGAGATGGAGCTGGAGTGTAGATAAATGCGTGTTGTCTCGTGATTACCTCCTGACTGGGTATTGTGTCCTCCGCGTTGAGAAGTTGTTGATTGTTAAACGCTGATAACATTGTTCTGTTTTTTCCGACATGGGTGTCAGCTCCTGTGTTGACCCCAGTGTGTGTGTGTGTGTGTGTGTGTGTGTGTGTGTGTGTGTGTGTGTGTAAAGAGTAGGTGTGTGTCTGTGAGAAAGAGAGAGAGAGACTTTAATACTACTTTTTTTTTTTCTTTCAAAGGGAAGTATATTGTGTACCCTGTCTAAAACATCAATGTTAGAGTGCTACAGAACAACTTTGATGTCTAAATATCTATGTTTGTGTGTGTGTGTGTGTGTGTTTCAGTGGAGAGCTGGGTCTGGACCACTTTGCAATGAGGAGGTTCTACAACAATAAAGTATCCTTGTTTATGACTCCCTCCCAGAAACGGTAAACATGAAATATGATTGGTTATCGGCATCCCAATCATTCTAACTGTAAGTAAATGGAGATGAATTCCAGCAGACTCATAGTGTGTAGAATACATTGGGTCTGTTCTACAGGCTGAATCGTTCCTCTCCCCTCCCCTCCATTCTCCCCTCCTCTTCCTCAGATATGTGTGGATGCTGAGTGGTTTGTTGAGGGGCGTGACGAAGATGATCCCTTCCCCCCTCTTCCTCCTCTGTGTCGTTCTCCATGGGGTGCCCCGACTGAGCCCTGCGGGAGGTTAGAAACCTCGACACTCAGATCCTCCTCGTCAGAATCTTGTAAATTTAGCTACCTATCGATCCCTTGTATGAGACTGCGGTTAAAGATAAAGTAGACACGTGTGTGTGTTTGTGTGTGTGTGTGTCGCAGGATGTCGACTCTTCCTGAAAGTGTACCAGAGTCTGCAGGCCGTTTGCACCTCAGCCATCTAGTGAGGTTTCACCTTTAAGTATCCCACTCACTCCTGTTCTTCACGTCATGTCATGTGACTGCTCGGACCGGCGTGTTAAACGGGATTGGTTGACCGCATGTTTCTCTGTGTCACAGTCACGTGCCAGGACCTCAGACAGACAGGATTTACTTTGTGCTACAGCCGGCCCAACTGCTCAAAGGTGACATTATGGTGGGTACTGTCTCCCATCCTTCTCACCTACCCAGAATTCCCAATCCCCCTTCCAGAATATGACATAAATGCGCCTAGATGGACTGTGGAAGCAGGTCATACGTTGTATGTCCACCGAGACCTATTAAGCTGCCATCAAAAGGTGTATAAACACGCACCTACAGTACTGCAGACCTGTATGCAGGTCAATGCCACAACTCAGGATGTTTTTTTCTTGTTGGTATTACAGCATAGAGAGGGGTGTTTTGGAAGGGTCGATGAAGGTGATTGAGTAGGACCCATCTTGAGGTAACACTGTTTTTTTTTTTTAATCCCCGCATCAGGTGGTTTGTTATCATAAAACCCCTCACACGGCCAGCCGTCAGGTCATCTTCCGGCTCCAGTTTCACACAGGCGTTATCCACGGACACACCCTCGTCCTCCCAAAGGAGGACCTCGACTGTGCCAGTGGAGGTAGCTGACGTTTTTTTCTAAACTCGTAGTCGTTTATATTTATTCTCCACGCTCTCTAAAATTCTACTCTAAAATGTGCTATGCTATGCTATGCTATGCTCTCTCTCTCTCTCTCTCTCTCTCTCTCTCTCTCTCTCTCTCTCCGTCTTTCTCTCTCTCTCTCTGTCTGTCTGTCTCTCTCTCTCTCTCTCTCTCTCTCTCTCTCATTCTCCTATCTCTCTCGTGTAAATATTGTCCCAGACTGACCTTGACCCCCTAATGAGGTGTGAAAGCAGGTGTGAAGTACACGAGGGAGCGATTGTGCCGAGACACTCCTAGCGGAGTGTGGTCGTGCCAGGCCATGTCACGTTGCTCTCCTTCCCTCCCCTAACGCGTCCAGACCCCAGGTTTCCAGATGACGGCAGGGTGGAACTGGTGTTCTCAGAGAGCCCGGAGAAGATGGCAGGTATTCCGGCCGTTGCACTGCATCATACTGTCCACTGCACCCACCCACGCACGCACACGCACATACATGTACGCATGTACACATGGCCGGCACCTGGGGAACATTTTCTAAACCCCCCCCCCCCCTCTCACACACACACACACACACACCCTTGAGCATTTTTCCTGTCTTTCGATTCAACCAGAGCCGCAAAGCAGGCAATCGCACATGAGCCAGACACCCAGTTAGACTGTGCGACCGCTGCTTCAGAGTAGTCGTTTTTTGTCCGGCCACAGGGGGGCGCTGGAGGCCCAGCGTACTGAACCCCCCCGGTGCTGGAGGAGACGAGGGTACGGCGGTCAGCCACGCCACACACACCTCCGTAACACACACTCCTCTCCTCTCGACAGGAAACAATAAAGGATCCTATCACAAACACACATCACAGAGGAATGCAGATGTCTGTTTTCAAGGGGGGAAAACAGAGCGGGAATGCACACAGATCCAGATTCAACTGGCCAACAAACACACCCTTACTCACGGATGCACAAACATGCACACAAATCAATCCAGATGAAAACGTCTAAGACTTTGAAAATGGAGTAAACACAATATTTGGATCAGAATCAAAGCTGGGCATGTTGTCAAAACCCCCCCAAAAAAGAACGATTAATTTGTTCTCGAAAAGGTTCATATTTGTGGTATGCCCTACCGGGGTAATTACACATAGACATTGACTTCAGAGATTTCAACACTTGAATATTTACTTGTTAGGTCATGATCCATCTCAATGTTGCCCTCCCCTATTGGTTATTCTGTCGTAAGTCGGTAAACATATTTAAAAAAACTCAAATCAGCTGATGTCACTGTGGTGTGTGGAGACTTGCGCGTGTGTGTGCGCATGTGTGTGTGTGTTTTCCCCTCAACAATGCACGACTGTTGTATAACCAACACATGACTTAGGCTGTCTCTCTCTCTCTGCCTGTGTGTGTGTGTGTCTCTCTCTCTTTCTCTGGTTGTGGGTCGTTGTCTTCGGAAGGAAGTGTTCTATGGCAAAACGAACCCTCGGTGACCGTCGACTACGACACCTTGGACCCGGCGGTGCGACGCGACTCCTTCGAGAACATCTCCGACCAGGAAGCAGGTAAGATTCGCAGGCTACGGAGCAGAGCTGCTCCCGTTCGAAGACGGTTCTCCCCTCCTCCCCTCCTCCCCTCCTCCCTCACCTCGGTGTGTCCAGACCTCCCGCGGCGTCCTCTATTAGAACAGGCTTTCACAGGTCAACGTTAGGTTAGGCGGACAGGGGAAAAAGAAGCTAACCTAGCGCCGACCTAGGTGGGCTCTTTGGAAACCTTTGTCGGATAACATCATGACCTCTACAACCCCCCCTTGCCTTTCCTGGACCGGCAAAAATCGCATCTGAGATTAGGTTGGCGTCCAGCGGGGGTTGGAATCTAGAGGGAATGGGAGGCGTGGTCGTGTTTTCACGGTACGAGGCGTGAAGAGAACCTTCCAGAAACGCAAACCGGAGACAGGACAGTAGTTTGTGTGGCTTGTCTTTTTCAGAAGGATTTCTCTGTCAGTTCAAATGTCTGACTACTCTCCCACACACACACACACACACACACACACACACACACACACACACACACACACACACATACACACACACACACAGGCAGCTGAAACAATCACTATAACTGGCGATTGAGGTTCCAGTTCCAGCTGTTTTATACCAAGGCTAAATCGGCACAGGGCAGCCATGTAATTTAGACGGGCCGCTTTGGGAACAAAATGTGGAAAAGCACTGCGCTAACAACCGTGCAATGCATATACATGCATACGCACCCATGCACTCACACACACAGACACTCACACACACACTCACACTTATGCACTCGCACCCCCACACGTACACGTATACACACACATAAACACTAACATAATAAGGGTGCCAGCCGGTGAGAATAACCTCTCGGAAGAATGTTGTTTTCAGCCACAGATGGTTCTGTTTTAACCCCTGGACCCCTCCCACCTCTCCCCCCTGGATCGGGATTTTCAGGTTCTCTCTCTCTCTCTCTCTCTCTCTCTCTCTCTCTCTCAGTCTCTCTCTCTCTCTCTCTCTCTCTCTCTCTCTCGTCTCTCTCTCTCTCTCTCTCTCTCTCTCATCTCTCTGCTGTTAGTCTCTCTCTCTCTCTCTCTCTCTCTCTCTCTCTCTCTCTCTGCTCTCATCTCTCTCTCTCTCTCTCTCTCTCGTCTCTCTCTCATCTCTCTCTCTCTCTCTCTGTTAGTTCTCTCTCTCTCTCTCTCTCTCTCTCTCTCTCTCTCTCTCTCTCTCTCTCTCTCTGTTAGTCTATCTCTCTCTGTCTATCTCTCTCTCTCTCTCTCTCTCTCTCTCTCTCTCTCTCTCTCTCTCTCTCTCTCTCTGTTAGTCTCTCTCTCTCTCTCTATCTCTCTCTCTCTCTCTCTCTCTCTCTCTCTCTCTCTCTCTCTGTTAGTCTCTCTCTCTCGTCTCTCTCTCTCTCTCTCTCTCTCTGTTAGTCTCTCTCTCTCTCTCTCTCTCTCTCTCTCTCTCTCCTCTCTCTATCTCTCTCTCTCTCTCTCTCTGTTAGTCTATCTCTCTCTGTCTATCTCGCGCTCCGTCTCTCTCCTCATTTCTTTTTTCTGTCTGTCTTTGGCTCTGTGTCAGCCGCAGGTTCAGGTTGCAGTTTGCCATCAGTCTGTCTGCCCACTTCGCCCCCTCCCACCCCCCCCCCACCCCACCCCACTTCCTCCCCCTCCCCCCTCCCCCCGCTCTCTCACGGAACACGCCCCCGTGTTTACATTCCCCGTGCCATATTTGGGCAGCCCAAGGTCCCGTGGCCGTGTGTGTGTTTGTACGCGTGTGTGTGTGTGTGTATAGCCTCCTTTGCCTGATGTACGCACGTCAGGTAAAGTGTGCGTGGTGGCTGTAAACTCGAGGGAGCCGTCCTCCCCTCGGCTTAGGAAAACGACATGGAAGGATTCAACGGCATGTACCTGCGGAGGCCCGCCGAGTGAGAGTGGGGAAAGAGAGAGGAAGGAACAGGGGAGGGAAGGAGGTGAGGAGGGAGGGAGGGAGGGAGAGAGAGAGCAGAGCAGTCTCCAAACTACGGGAAGGCGGGGATTACAGCGGCAGCAGAGGAGAGCGAGAGAGAGAGAGAGAGAGCGAGCGGAGGAGCGAGGGGAAGGAGAGAAAGAGAGAGAGTCAGGGTGACAGGAAGGGAGGGGAAGAGGAAGGGAGAGGGATAGAAGGAGCGCGCGGAGGGACGAACGAGGCCGTTTGCACCTCGGGAGGGAAAACCTTCCCGTTTTCCAGCCCCGGATCTTTCCCAGAGAGAGCAGAGAGAGAGAGACGCGAGGAGAAGGAGCAGCGCCACATGAAAACCCCCCCCCCCCGGTCTGAACCGCTTCATCCCTCTCTTTTGACTCCCTCCTTCACGGGACTCCTATCTCTTTTATCTCATTTCAATTCCCCCGTCCCCCGTCCCCACTGGCTCAGGCGTTCTCTGGTTCCCCTTCTTGCCATCTGTTTTCTCTTTTCTGTTTCCAATCCCTCCTTCCTGAGGGGAGCTCTGATGTCAGGGTTAGGGTTAACGGGGAATATCCTCACGGATAGGATTGCGTCGTGGTCGTTTGTTAATGGTGTCGTCGAAAAGAATGAAGTTGGTGTCTGCGCTGGTGCGTTAGCAGGTTTGGAATTGGCGAGAGTTGTGTTGTTGACAGGAGAGCTTGTGGAAGTTAGACCACAACTGTCATTGTGGCCTCGTGTGTGTGTGTGAGAGTGTGTGTGTGAGTGTGGTGAGTGTGCGTGTATGTGTGTATGTGCGTGTGTATGTGTGAGAGTGGGTGAGTGAGTGTGCTTGCATGTGTATGTGTGTATGTGTGTGTGTGTGTGCTCGTAGGGAAGGGCTAGAGTGTGATGGTGAGGGGTCTGTTAGACCAGCTGAGAGACTTTACCATGCATGTCTGGAATTTGGGTTTCATTGTCTCTCTGGGCTCCACAGGCTACACTTATACAGCTCCCAGACAAAGGTATGTACACTGTTACCGTTGCATTAAAGTTACTGTAACTGTAACTGCACTAGCTACTTGCGTAAGGCATCCATTCGACTAAACCATATTCTCTGTACTATTGGTTTCAGTGCATTTAGCGACTAAAATGTATTCTCAAGTACTTAGTAAAGTTCAAGTGAAATTAATTATTGTATTTCAAGGTAGTATGTGGTCAGGTTTCATTTCTTATCAACTTTTCAGTTCCGAGCTGTCAGGGACACAAAAGCACTGCCTGAACCCATAGCAATAGTTTCCCCTGACATTAAGCTAAGCTTTGGAGGTCAGTGTGTGTCAACGTGTGTTTTTGTGTGTGTGTTGTGTGTGTTTGTTTGAGCTTGTGTCTTCCTGTCCAGCCCTTAGAACACATCATCACCTCTCTCTCTCTCTCTCTCTCTCTCTCTCTCTCTCTCCTCTCTCTCTCTCTCTCTCTCTCTCTCTCTCTCTCTCTCTCTCTCTCTCTCTCTCTCTCTCTCTCTCTCTCTCTCTCTCTCTCTCTTTCTCTCTCTCTCTCTCTCTTTCTCCTGTTTTTCTGTTTTCGGAATTCCAGTTTTTTGGGGGGGAATGATTCTCTAGCAGACCTGATGGGGATGTGTGCTTGTTTATTGTTTGTCGAATGTGTGTATAGCTGAGGTGAGCTCCGAGGAGTGCAGACAGTTGTCCTTTCTCTCTGTGTTGCCTGCATGTTAAGCTGGGCTGGTTGTTGACAACACGCTAAGGCCGTGTTATCAGCTCTGAGCGTGCCCAGGTAGGGCTGGTTACTGACAGACGTGTTGCTTCCGTGACACACACACAGCCCACACAAAGAGACTCTGTGTTATCTAGATGTCTGGAGCGAAGGCAGGCGTGTGTGTGTGCGTGTGTGTCAAACTGAGTCAGGGAGACGGTGGAATAGGCGGGGAGTTCATCCAGAATATCAGTCCGTTTGTACGCAGTGTGTCTGCGTTGATTTCGTTCTTCGTCAGAAGTGTGCCTTTATCAGAATCAGAATCAGAATGGGTTTTATTCGCCATGAAAGTTTGCAAAGACAAGGAATTTGCCTTGGCAGGAAAGTGCATACATTAAACATATAGGAATCTAAAATGTTAATATGAGGACTAACTATACTAAGGGTACATAACTAGCAATACTAAGTGGAATTAGAATGAAAATAAACGATACAATAAAATATAATATAAGTTGCAATAATTGTGGTCTAACACTGCTCTTCCTCCTCTCCTCCTCAGCTCACGACCAGGGCCCTGTCGATGGCAGCTTCTACTCTAGAGTGAGGAAGAGGAGCGGTGAGGAAGGAGCTTCGCTACCCGCGCCCGCCACCAGCCCCATCCACTGTGACCTGGCCCTGTCCGCCAGCAGCGACTCTGGGTTCTCTGTCGCCTCCCAGTGGACGAACGGCGCGGTGGCAGCGAGCTCCAGGAGAGGGCCCGTTCAGGACGAGCGCGCCCAGCCCGAGAGGCTGGTTTTCGGGGTGGGTCTGGAGCCGGCTGGGCCTCCTCTGGAGGGCATGACCGAACTCCCCACCTCCGACGGAGGGGATGGAGGGAGGGCGGAGGGTGTGGGAGGGGCGGACCAGCCAGCGAACGAGAGGGAAACGGACATCCTGGATGACGATTACGACGGTCACCGCGGGGAGGCGAGCCCCGCGCTGGACAGACCCAGCTCAGCCAGCATTGGCTCACTCTCGTCCGAGAGCCTGCCCGATGCCCTGGGATTGGTCCAGAGCGAATACTCCACCCACACGTGGGTGCACCAACAGCAGATGGTCGACACCCACCCTCACACTTACCCTTCTGCAGAGGGGCAAGGGGGTGTGGACGGGGGGCGGGGCAACAGCATCGAAACCCCGCCTCCGCCCAACACGCCCCTGAGAGGAAACAGCAGCAGGGCGGCGGTGCAGAGGGGGGCGGAGCCCCAAGGGTCACCTGACCACACGGACGGCGGAGCGCAAACCGACACGCACGCCACGGCAGACGCCGCACTCGCCGCCGACTTCCGCGCAGACTCGGCCCCACTCTGGGGAGCTGAGCAAGGAGGAGGAGCTAGCGTCGCTAGCGAGCGACATGGACGAGTCCATCGAGCAGCTCAACCAGCTGATCCTGGACCTGGACCCCACTTTTGTACCCGTCCCCACCCGCTGCGCCCCCCTCTCCCGCTCCACCTCCCTCTACACCAATGGGATCAGCCACAGGGGTCCCAGCCCACCAATCAGGTAAAACCATGATACATGGGTCCGGCCCACTTCTCTGGTTTACGTTCAGATACTTGCACACGGTCAGGGCAAGCACAATCCCTTCCAGAACGTTCTAGCAGGAAAAAAAAAACCTCTCAGACAAATACACATAGCTATATGATATACATACCTTACATATCCGGTGTCTAACGTACGAGTTGAACCTTATTCTCGTACTCTCATGTGTCTCACGTTTCTAAGCAAACTTCAGCCGACGTCAGTAGAAAGCGTAGCTCCGCAGGATTGACGAAAGCTCCCCGTCCGCGACGTACAACAGACCTCTGTGTGGCAGATGGGGCGGGCTGACATGCCAGGCTTAAGATCACAAAGCCGTGCCAGGCTGCAGCTGCTGCGAGCGGTGGGCACAGGGGCCGGGGTCTGGACACGTCCGACAAGCACACTGAGGCTTCCCAGCCTGACACAGAGTGTCCCCTGTATTCAAACCACTCTGCTGTGCCCCTGCTGGCTGTGAGACGCCCTGACTGTGTGTGTGTGACGTGTGTGTGTGTGTGGGGGGGGTCTACCTTGTGTGTGTGTGCGGTGTTTGCTGAGAGGGTGGAAATATTTGACTCGAACAGGTAAACGATATGGAAGCGGTCGTCCGATCCGAGCTTTCCTCGCGGAGCTTTCGGTTTTCACGGTCTCCTAGCCGGCAGAGTTGGCCTGGGCTTGAACCTGGACTCTCCACAGCAGTCCTGCATCGCTCACCTTTGCACCTCATGAATTTATGATCTTCAATATCCACCCGAGGCACTCTGTGAACCCTTGGGGGCACATACCTGTCATGCTCTCCGCCCTGTGTGTGTGCTGCGTGTGTGTGTGTGTGTCACAGACGGAGGCCAGACGTTTCCTAGTGATGTCATACGCTCCGCCCCTGACCCGGTGCTTACGAACCAGCTGTGTCTCTCCCTCCCTCCTCCTCTCGTAACGGCCCACTGTCTGAATGTTTACCACAGACCACGGGGCCGTCGTCGTGCAAATGAGCCCGGACTTGTGAAAGCTCGTGACAGGCCAACAGAAGACCCTGATTCCTGTCGCCGAGGGGGGGGGGGGGGGGGGGGGGGGGGGGGGGGGGGGGGGGGGGGGGGGGGGGGGGGGGCGGCTGTCTGTCTCTCCCTCACTGACTCCGGGGGTGCTGGGTCACTGTACTCTGACTTTTGAACCTTGACCTTATGATGTTTTTTTTGTTGGTCATCTCTTCCACCCTTGAATTGTCAGCACAGGAGGTGGCGTGTGAGTGTTAATTATGTTTGTCTTCCTGTGTGTGTGTGTGTGCTGGTGTGTTCTCCACCTAAGGGCCCCTCAGGGTCCACGGGTCTAATATTTCACCACTTGGTCATTGTGACAGTGAGTGTGTGCGTCTCCAGAGGTGGTGTTGTGAGGGAGGATTGTGTCAGAGGGCTGGAATGCTTTTGAAGTGAGTGACATCGAGGCGAGCTACGTTCACAAATACGTTTTTATTATCCCTGCCTTCTTCTCTTTCTCCTCTGGAGATGTTCTTCTGTAAGCGAACAGCCGTCCTCTCGGCCTGGTATCAAATTATACCGACAACACCGGGGAGCGAAAGTTCGAAAATCACTCACAGTGAGTTTACTGAGGAGGACACTACCTGTGAATATCAAAGTGTAGTATTTTCTTTTCTTTTTCAGACTGACATTTAGCTATTTGTTACCTTGCACCAGTGTTTTATGAGTTGGAAAATTGGCAGGCAGTAGCTATACTGTTGGTTATTTACTGTTATTCTTATGGCTTTTATGCCTTTTTCTCGTTCTTTTTCATATTGTTATACGCATTGAATGTTGCAGATGTTTTTTTGGCTCTGCCTCCATTCGGTATCACTTTAGTTTCAATCTCTCTCTCTCTCTTACCTCTCCTCCTCCCTCCCTCTCCTCCCTCCTCCCTCTCTCTCTCTCTCTCTCTCTCTCTCTCTCTCTCTCTCCTCTCTCTCTCCTCTCTCTCTCCTCCCCTCTCCTCCCTCCCTCCCTCCCTCCTCTTCCCCCTCCTCTCTCTTCTCTCTCTCTCTCTCTCTCTCTCTCCTCTCTCTCTCTCTCTCTCTCTCTCTCTCTCTCCCTCCCTCCCTCCCTTCTCTCTCTCTCTCTCTCTCTCTCTCTCTCTCTCTCTCTCTCTCCCTCTCCCTCCTCCCTCTCCCTCTCCCTCTCCCTCTCCCTCTCCCTCCCTCCCTCCCTCTGTCTCTAGCAGACACACACAAGCGTACACTCATAAAGCCAGACACCCGCAGGTAGCTTTGTTCCGCCTCACTGGCTCCACCCTATTTCAGAGGCACTTCAAAGCCCGCCGTCATGGCGATACCGATCTGGCTGCCATGGCGACATGAATCACAGTGAGTAAAGTGCGCGGGGTTGGTTCCAGTGGGGCCGGCCCCCCCCCCCCCCCCCCGCCCCCCCTCCCACTCCTGATGCACCTAAGCAGGATCTGGAACGTGCGACGCGGTCCAAAACACACCACTGAGATGTTCCACCATCTGTTTGGAACGCACACTAGCACGCACGTCACACACACCTACACACACGATCACTCACTCCAGGCAGGCAGATGTGGGAGCTCGGAGGTGCTCTGGCAGGGCCTGTTGATGTAAACCAGGTGGTGCGCTGATGCACCGGCGGTACAGGTGGGGTTGAATTAGTGTAACACATGAGTCATCTAAACGCTCGGCGTGTGGATCTCCTAATGGGCCACTAGATATCTGATCCTCCAGTCGTGATTGTGGAATGCCTTATTTATCAGTCTGCCCGTCTCCTCGCTTCTCTCTCTCCAGCTCTCTCTCTGTTCGGATCTCATTCTCACTCATTCTCACTCTTTCCCTCCTTCTCATGTTCTCTTTTCTTATTCTTTCTTTCTTTCTTTCATCCTTTCTTTCTCTCTCTAACCGTCCCTTATCTTTCCCCAATTTCTTTAGTCTCTCTCTCTCTCTCGTCATCGCTCGCTCTCTCTCCCTGCTACTCGCTCTCTCTCCTCTCTCTCTCCTCTCTCTGTCTTCTCATCTCTCTCTCTCTCTCTCTCCCCTACTCTCTGTCCCTCCGTCTCTCTCTGTCTCCTTTCTTACATTCACATGTATTCATTTAGCAGACGCTTTTATCCAAAGCGTCACTCAAAAAGTGCCAAATCAGTTTACAACTAACCAACAAGGGCTGGGTTTCCCAGATTCGTTAAGAAGCTCTTAACGCCAAGAGCTTCTTAGGAGCGTTCTAAGAGCGTTCTAGAGCGTTCTTAGAATGCTCCTAAGAAGCTCTTGGCGTTAAGAGCTTCTTAACGAATCTGGGAAACCCGGCCAAGAGCAACAAGTCCCTGAATAATGAGTCATGTGTTACAGGCTGGCAGAGCAGGCAGAGCTGGCAGAGCTGGCAGAGCAGACAGAGCGGTGACGTCACCAGACTACCCCCGGCTCCACAGCCCCGAGTGGGGCGGAGCCGTGACGTTCCGGGACTCCCCCGTCTTCAACCTCGAGCCGGCCCCTTCCCAGGTAACACAGCGCCCCCCCCTGGTTACACACTGCCAACGCGCCACCCCTCGCCTCCTTTCACACGCGCCGCCCTCTGAGTATTTCCTGCGTATTGTAAATCTATCGAAAGCTCGGTGAAAAGAGCTGTAATGTCGACTCTCGCAACCTTTCGCCTGGGCCAGGACGGCTTGAATGGCCTGTCTTGTTCACGCCGTAACAAGAGAACGCAGCCACAGCACAGATCACAAGACCAATGTCTGCCCTTGTGTGTGTGTGTGTGTGGTCCAGCGTGGAGCTCTCCTCAGGGTCAACAGCGTGGACTATAGCGGCGTGACTCCGGTGGCGGGCAGCTACGGCGTGGTCCCGTCGACTCCTGGCTTTCCCGTGTCCCCCCCGACGCCGTACGGTAAGAGACGGTGGATAACATCTGTCCCAGGCGACACACGGCTCTGTCCCGGAGAGATCTGGCATGTGAACAGACCTTCCCTTTTCTCTCCCCAGTTAAAAGCTTCACAGAGTTCTCTCATCTGAGGCCAGGCGGACGGTTGGAGCTTCACGGAACACCACTAGGTATGTTTGGGTTTCCTGGTGTGTGTGTGTGTGTGTGGGGGGGGGGGGTCTGTGTGTCGTATAGGAGATAAGAATGTGTTCTGCTCGCTCGTGGTTAAGACTGAGGTCTGATTCCAAACACCCGAGCTGAGATTGCTGCAGGACAAGGTTTCGGTGACACACAAACACACACACACACATACTCACACACACACTACTCTAGTCACTTTACACTGTCACTTTCAGATACTGGTTGCACTATCAGCAATATTGTACTAATTGTACCCTACTTGTCTCTAGGTTAGTATAGGTTACACGGTTATTATGTGTATTAGAGGTTTAGTATACTGTATTGCATATTATTTTGTATATTTAGGAGGTTTATTATATGATGTTTTAGCTTATCATAGGTGTAACCTATGTTCTGTAGTACTTATATGTCATGTTATGCCAGGTTGCTTTGCGTTGTCTTGTCCTAAGAATTTCAGGGCCCAGTCTGACCTTGTGTTGTTCTGTGCATCTGAAAATAAAAGACTTGAACTTGAACACACACACTCACACACACACACACACACACGCACACACACGTACCTGCACTGCCCCTACTTTCCAGCTGTGGAGATGAGAAATACATGTATTTATCTGTAATCCAAACAGAAAGGTTTTGAGGACTTGGTTGAGGCAGGTAGATACTGCGGGCAGCGTTGCAAGATGACAGGTGGGCAACAGATCTACATCGGAAGTGCGTACATACAACATATATCTAATCAGCACATCACGAGAAAAAAACAAAAAAAAACAGTATATTTCTCCAGTTTGATATCCTGTCGATCTCCATGACAGTTTTGACCCACAAAAGGAGACTGTAGGGTAGCTATTGGACGTGCCCCTGCAATGCATCCGAACTGACCAACCCAACGGATAAATATAGACCTACTGTAAAAGAGGAAGTGACCTCGGCTGGCAGGATACACACTGACTTCCTGTTGGCGGTGGACAGCGGTGGTCTGGGGTGGCTGGGACATCCTGTTGGGACCACTGGAGCGAGACCCTCTGGGAGAGACCGTGGTTTGAACACCCGACCTCCACGCTTGCTAGCACTCCCCCACAAGGCCCCTGTTTGTGTTTTGATATCCATAAAGATATACTGACGCTGGATTGATAAGTGAAGGATTAGCGTGGACTAGCGAAGGGAGGACTCGCAAACCTTAAGGATATCTATGGTGAGATCACATCCGTAGCTTTTATCGCCACCTAGCATCGGCGTGTGTAAACCCTGAGTCAGGCCGAGTCTGTCATTGACCTTCGCCGAAAACAAGCTGCTCAAAGACTAGGGCAAAGTAGTACGGTAGTGCTCTGTCGGTGACGATACGACAGCGCCTTTAAAGGGCACAGCAGGGTAGTAGTCGTCGCCATCTTTACTAGAGCAGCCAAGCGGACCGAAGGCCGGGGTAGAGCTCAAGCTGTTCCTACTCACCCAGAGAAAACAACACCTGATTGTAGTCCGCTGGATGGATAGAAGAATGAACAAAAGGGAGTAGAAGAGAATGTCTCTCTCTCTCTCTCTTTCTCTTTCTCTCGTTCTTTCTCTCTCCCCAGCCGGTTGGGGGAGCAGACCGAATTTCCTGTTTCCCAAGTCGGTGGGAAATTAGTCTGGGAAACACAGCTGCCGTGATAAGACGGCAGGCTGACATTCCCCACTTAATGAATTT
>CM042859.1:5842093-5853670 GCA_023658055.1 Thaleichthys pacificus | reverse complement strand
GGTGTGGATTATCATGATGCAATTCATGAAATTGTCGTCGTTTTGCGTGCTTTTTCGATTTCCCATTGAGCGCTATGGTTCTGGGATTAGGACACAGGGACCCGGTGACGGGGTGGCTATGGACCCGGCAAGGTCCGAGCAAGGTCACTGCAGTTTTCATGTTTAAATGTGCGCCATGGACTGGTGGACTGCTCTAATTGAGGCTCAGGCTCGGGGCTGGGGTTGGGATTAGAGTTAGGGTTAGGGTTAGGGTTAGGCTGGACAGGACTGGACTCGGTTGGACTCGACTAAGACTTGGCCTGGGACTAGTAGGGTCAGGGTTGGGCTGGTCCAAACATTGACAGGGCATGGCTGGGTGGGGCAGGGCTGGGGCCAGATGGGGCCGGGAGCTCGCACTCATCCAGCAGGAATGTGATGATAGTGGGCTCAAACTCTAATCCCTGCTCCAGCTGATCTTTTCGCTCTCCTCCTCCCAAGATGTTCCTAATCAGTTAATCCGTGTCCTATTAAACACCAGCACATCCGGGGTAGACACGGCGGAAACGGCATCCGGAAGGAAGACCGTGAGCGACTCTTCGCCTTCACCGTGGCGAGGACAGGGGATGAGAAGGCTCGCTGGACTTCTCCATTCTAGAATGGAGAACTCCCGTCCACGTGAGTGTGTACATGTACGTGTGTGCGTGTGCATGTGTGTGTGTGACAGAGAGAGAGTAAATGTGTCTGTTTGTGCGGGATTGTGTTCTTGTGTGTGGGAAACCCAGGAAATCCAGACTCCCATGCGCCAGCATCTATTGTGTTTGGCTTCCTCCTCGGTGTGTGTGCGTGTGCGTGCGTGTGTGTGTTGTGACTATGTTTTCCTTCCTTGCCTAAGTTCTAATGAGAAGTAAGAGGAAGCCAGGGCCAGAGCGGAGCTTGGCAATTGATTCGAGAAATGACTGTGACTTGATTGAAGGGAAAACGTGTTGATTGGTCGAAATACATCAAAACACATCATTCATCCGTCATTTTTGGGGGGGTCCCCTTTATTTTCTCTCAGTACCAAAACTCATATTCAAGAGTCCTTGAACGGGGAAGATGGTTTGCCGTCACTTATCGTGAGACATGAAGTTACTTACGAATTCCCGCCTGACAACTGTGACAAATGTTTGTAAGGGAGTCAGGTGGCTGAGCGGTGAGGGAGTCGGGCTAGTAATCTGAAGGTTGCCAGTTCGATTCCCAGCCGTGCAAACATGACGTTGTGTCCTTGGGCAAGGTACTTCACCCTACTTGCCTCAGGGAGAATGTCCCTGTACTTACTGTAAGTCGCTCTGGATAAGAGCGTCTGCTAAATGACTAAGTGTAGAACTGCAAATCGAAACTAAATGTAATCCCCAACATGGTTTTGTGCCCTTGTCCTTCACGTCCTCTCTCTCTCCCTCTCTCCCTCCCTGCTCCCTCCTCATTCCACCCCTCTTCCACATACCTGTTTACCCTCTGCCTGTGACCTCCCGTGTCACTCTAATCTGGACCGGCACTCGAAAGCCCGAATAACAGATCGTTGGAATGGTGTTTTTCAAAAAGACACAGTCACATTCCATTCGTCGGTACGTCCGAGTCCGGCTTCCACCAATGAGGGGACAGGATTCCTCCTCACAGGGGCTCCTCCTGACAGCGTCGGAGGACTCATGGGAGCCGAGGGTTAGCATGGTTCATAGCCCTCTCTTACGCAACCCTTTCTACAGTTCATTGGTCCCCCGTGTTGTCACCCCTGAACGTACTGTACACAAGGCAAGCGTGACAGACATTCCCCAGTTGGGAAAGGGGTCCTTGGAGACGGAAGGTCGGAGGTGGAATTTCAGCTGGATCATGTCTGGCGTCGAGGCATGCAATGCAGTTGCGATGCTCGCGCCCCGGTTCGACACCTGGAGACCGCTTGGTAGTTGTGTTCCAGGTTATAGGGAGTCAGATGGCTGAGCGGTGAGGGAGTCGGGCTAGTAATCTGAAGGTTGCCAGTTCGATTCCCAGCCGTGCCAAATGACGTTGTGTCCTTGGGCGAGGCACTTCACCCTACTTGCCTCGGGGGGAATGTCCCTGTACTTACTGTAAGTCTCTCTGGATAAGAGCGTCTGCTAAATGACTAAATGTTCCGCACACACACGTGTCGGCGGCCAGATGGAAGCGCGCAAGGTCACGGACGTGTACACAAACCCCCGCACACGCGCTCTTGGGCAATCCTGTGTTTGTCCTGCCCGGCTGTTGTGTACAGCTTCCCCGCGGCCTTTTACTGTAACAGGGGAAGTTATGACACACAGGCTCATTGAGTAAGAGGAGGAGGGGGGAAAAGGGGGTTGGGCGGGGGGGGGGGGGGGGGTGAGGGGGGGGGGGGGGGGGGATCGTGGCGTAATAAAATGATCACTATCTCACCGTTGGTTCCCGGGTCCTGCGGTGAACGTCTTGCTTTGCCTTCCTCTGACTCGCCCTGCCCTGAGCACCTGCCCTCTCAGCAAAGCAGGCCCACTCTTATCGGCTCAAGTGGCAATAAACAGACTCTGATAGCGCTCGGCTCTGCGAGGTCATTTCCGCCTGTTTGTCTCCAGGTTCTAAGTGTTTGTGCCGGCCCACTTTCAAGTGTTTCGGTCGGCTTTCCAAGCATTGCCGTTTGATTGTATCCACGCCACAGGTGGTTCACAGACATGCATGTGCGCACACACACATTAAAGTGGATCAACAGAGTCTTTAATGATAAAAAATTGTTTTGGTGTGTTTGATGGGGAGGGGTGTGTGTATGTTTGTGTACGTGGTGGTGTGGGGGTGGGGTGGGCTGGGGTTGTGGAGAAGTGCATCACCTTACTAGGGTCAGTAGATTCCTGCTTGGTTTGGGCCCCCCCCCCACGCCAGCTCCACCCCCCATCTGGTTATTATTGACTTTTAAAAAATAGCCGTGATGCTGTCATGTCAGGTCACAGCCAAATGGCCATGACTACCATCTCACATGTCAGTCACAGCTGTGCATCCCCACTACCCCCCCAAAAGAACCCCCTCTCTCACCCTTCCGGTCTCTCTCACACACACACACACACACACACACAATGTCAAAACAAATCTTGACGTTGCAAGCGGGGAGTTGCAAAATATTATTGGCCCACATGATCAGAGTTCCTTCAACATTCACACACTGACACACACGCACACACACGCACGCAACACACACTTGCACAGGCACACATGTTCTCTCCTTCTCCAAATCCCTGATGAAGGTTTGGAAGTTGCCTTTTCCTGTAACAGGACTTGAAACATCCCCTCCGCTCTCTCTCCATTCACAAACAAACACAGGGGACAAGGGCAGCCCCCTAACCTCTTTTGTTTTGCTTTGCCTCTCTCTCTCTCTCTCCCCCTCTCTCTCTCCCTCTCTCTCTCTCTCTCTCTCTCTCTCTCTCTCTCTCTCTCTCTCCCCCCCCCCTCTCTCTCTCTCTCTCCCTCTCTCTCTCTCTCTCTCTCCCCCCCCCCTCTCTCTCTCTCTCTCTCTCTCTCCCTCTCTCTCTCTCTCTCTCTCTCTCTCTCTCTCTCTCTCTCTCTCCCCCCCCCTCTCTCTCTATCTCTCCCCCCCTCTCTCTCACTCTCTCTCACATACACACACTTCTCCCCCCCGTCCCCCGGCTCTGATCTCAGTCTCTCCAGGGTCTGGAAGGTTGGGGGACAACGCAGGTAAATGCATCCAATGCTAACGAGCTCCAGAACCATCCACTGTGTCAATCCTGGGAATGATTAAACCTTTTATTGTTTGGTGAGCCTCAGAGTCGACCTTTAACATGTTATTGTCACCTACCCCATACAAGGCTGTTACCTCACGGTCAGCCCCCAGTTCCACTGGCTGTCATTGACCCCATGTTGTTCGTTTTCTCTTCAACCACACTGTTTCATAGGGACCCGAATTACGTAACCTCCGGACTGTTCCGTGACGTCACCAGAGTTCATACGCACAAACTTTGGCGGCCTTGAGTGCTTCAATGTACGCCAAACAAGTATGTAGACACCACAATGTCAGCCAATCACAAAGAATGGAACACACGCCATCGAAGACTTGAGTGGTTGTTTATTTGAATATATTGTACCTGTACGTCGATATCATAGCAGTGCAAACACTTAGTAGAAAAGATTTTCATAAGAAAATGTACATTCACAAAGAAGAAAACGTCTTGATAATAAACACATTCCAACAAAAGCAGAAGTAATCAATTATTCCGATGCTTCTCTTGTCTGTAAAAGACTTTCTCTCTAAAATATGAATAAACCTACATATAGCATACCCGTTTCACATAGGAAAATATTTAATTGACAGGAAATATATAATATATAACTCCTTTCCATCAAACAGTGACTGTTCAAAGTAAGGATATAAAAAAGCTTTCCTTTAATCTCTTGTAACCATAAAATATGCAGATGTTACAGCAGCAACATGCTCTTAAGACTACTTGCAAATACACAGGATGACCTTGAACTTATGTAGATACGTTTATGGTTATAGAGCAACAATTTTCCAAAAGAAAACAACTTCCCATAATCGAAGGTACAAAAGTGACAGGTCAAATAGTAAAAATACAAGCATTTAACCAGGAAAACAATGGTCACGAACACCCTGTGGTCACACACACTGCTGTGCTCCGATGAACACTGGAGTTTTGATATGTTTATGAAAATAGGTTGGCACATTTTCGACGTTTCGCTCAAACCAGCTACTCGCTTTCTCGTCGACCGGAGAGACGACTTGTCCCCAAGCCTTCCTCCCCTTCCTGAAATGTCCCCAGAGGGTCACAGCACGGCACGTAGCTCACACGGAACACCCAGGTCAACAGGCACCTTTACATTCGACGCAACTGCTATCCTTTAGCGCGCGTGCATGCAGACGAGATCGAACGTCACGTGTGTTTGCTGACGGGGCCGTGCGAAGGTCTGGTCCCCCTCATGCATATATGCATTGAAGCCTAGCGCGGGCTTCAGGCTACGGAAGGCCATAAGGGACATGCTAAGTTCATCTGCGGGGGGGGCGGGGTAATGGGCGGGGGATGAGGGGTTTGCAAAGATGTTTGTGATCCTCCCCCCCCCCCCCAAAAATAAATGAAATAAACAACATTCCCTTCGGCCGCGGTAGTCAATAAAGTTGCGACGAATCCGGACCAAAACCGACACAGAGAACGTCATCTTTCACACGCCGGATGTATATCCGTCACTGAACAAGCAGGAGAACGAAAAAAAGGAAACGCGGGTTTTTACGATATGCCATGAAGGGCACTCCCACAACACGCCGAATACAAACACCTTCCCGTAAGACATGCTTTGGCTGCACACAGACACAGGCTCGAGCTGGAGGCTAGGCATGCTGTCACGACACCTGCGTAAACGGCCCCCGACGTCATGCGGGTGGTGGGTGGGGGGGGGGGGGGGGGTGGATAGGGGTGTGTGGGGGGGGGGGCAGAGGACACAAGCTGCTTTATTGCTACACTTTGACTGGGAATCGAGGAAGAATCTGGAAAAGTCAAGCGGCGCTCGGAGGCGACGCTTGCGAGACAGCGCTGGAACGCGACGAGGGCGTCACGCCCGTGGTCAGACCGGCGGCGCGCCGGGCCCGTCGCCCCCCCCGGCCTCGTCTAACGGACTCATCCGGTCGACACCGCGGGAGGAGACGTGCGCGCGTGCTACCGTAGGTATGGCTGCCCTGGACCCGCGGCCCTCACAGGGTTCTGTGAGAACGGTTCCACCTGAAGGTACGCGCACGGTACCTGGCTGACTGGAACTGTGGATATAGTAGCTAGGAGCACAACACAGCGGGAGGACTGATTCACTTCAGCAGGAAACTGGACGGAAACGGAGAAAAAAGAAAGGCATGCAAGAGATTTAAAAAAAGGCATCGATAATACTGTAGTTGAAAGAGTTGTTGTTAAGGCTACAGTACTGATTTGGTTTTTCGGAGGGGGGAGGGGGAGGGGTGAGGGGGGGGGGGCGGTTGACCGGAGGGACGAAGCCCCGTAAAAGACCTCTGCAAGACTCGACCCGACGGATACAGAGCCCCGACCTTGTACTTTAAGGGCTGGCCGGCAGAGGAACCTCTCCCTCGCCTCCGATCGACGCGGGAGAGGGGGCGTTGTGTGTGCGTGTGTGTGTGTGGGGGGGGGGCGTCGGTCACTTTGCCGGCGCCCTTTTCCAGTGTGACCGCGTGAAGACGTCGACCCGTGAGGCGAGGACGCCCCCCCCACCACCGCCTCGACCCACGGCAGAAAGTTGTCCCCCTTGTCCACCTCTCTCTCTTTCGATTTCCCCATATCTGAGGGAGGGGGGACGACGACTCCCATCCAACCGGACAATTACGGCTCATAGTCCAGTACGAATGCGACGCCCGTCGCCTCTCTCTCTCTCTCCCTCTCACATTTCCCTTCCCTCCTCTGCTTTCCTCCCCTCTCATCTTTAGCCCCCCCCCCCCCCCACCCCCCCCGCTCGTTTCCGTTTTCGGCCGCGTTCCACCCGTCCGCCTACACGTTGGCTCTCCCCCCCCCCCCCCCCGACGAGGCTTTCCGCGGTCACCGTGGAGACGGCGGGCGGCGTCGCTCACACCTCCATGGCGGAGGGGACGGAGGCCGAGGGCAGGTAGAGCATGGCGCTGCCGGCGGGCGTCGAGGGGGCCACGGGGCCGGGCGTGCGGGCCGCGCCGTAGGCGGTCACGGCCAAAGCCGGGCTCAGTCGGGTGCACACGCTGGCCCGGGCCAACGGGCTCGACCGGCGCCCCAGGTTCCGAGGCTGGCCTTGAGGAGGCACCTTGCCGAGGCTCCGCCCCTCCAGGAAGTAAGTGAGCATCTGACCTTTGCCCTTGACGCTGACCTTGCCCCGGCACACAAAGTCGTAGTGGCCGCTGACAATACGGTGCACATCCTCGGTGACCTGATGAGAGATGACCAGTAAGTATTTACACCTGCTTTCGACACACACACACACACACACACACACACTTTCCTTCAAGCACAAGTTCCAAGAAAGGGCCTCCGCATTCTTCCCATCAGGCCCCAAGGGAGGTCGTAACATCCTGACCGAGCGCCACAATATTTACAGTTGGTGTCTGTTTGAGTGCGCATGTGCCATGCATGTGTTAGGTGTCAGATGGCTGAGCGGTGAGGGAGTCGGGCTAGGAATCTGAAGGTTGCCAGTTTGATTCCCAGCTGTGGCAAATGACGTTGTGACCTTGGGCAAGGCACTTCACCCTACTTGCACCCTACTTGTCCCTGTACTTACTGTAAGTCGCTCTGGATAAGAGCGTCTGCTAAATGACTAAATGTAAATGTAGGTGTGCACTACCTGTATTTTGCCCTGTACTCCAGTGGTGTCCATTCGGCTGGCCACATTCACAGTGTTGCCCCAGATGTCGTATTGAGGCCTTCTGGCTCCAATGACTCCTGCGACCACTGGTCCAACATTGATACCTGCACAACAGGACAGGTCTTAGAGCCAACCGATAACCAGAATGTAGTCAAACGTCAAGATTGTGGACCCAGGTCAATTACTTTTTGCAAATACTATCAAGTACCTGAGAGAACCAATGGATTCGTTCCATGTACGGTAAGACCCTCAAATGTTGACAGTGAGGCAAGTCAAATACCCCTCGGTTCTATTCAAATACAGTCTTGTCATTGATTGTTGTATTTGACCCGTGTCCAATACAGTACAGTACAGTGTTGGATGAGCTGGCATTAGCATTGCATATAGCATTTTTTTGTGTTCCCTGTCAACTGGTATCAATGGCCACAAACATACCCCTTCATGGAACACCACGCGTCATAGCTGCAAGAGCGGGTGTTATATTTACATGAGATGTACCCCAAATATCTTTACGTCAACAGAGAAACGAGGAGAAAACCGTCATGTCGGTGTCGCTTTGGGGGACTACTTTGCGCAACTGTATGCCAAATATCACGTCCACCGTGTCCTTTTCCGAATTTGGCCTCGCAGGACGTCACAGGACAGGTTTGACAAAAGCAGGCCTATGCAGCTTTGTCATCTCCTGCACATACACACACAAACGCAAGCACGCACGCAAGTTCCAGTCAGCACACCCGGCAGACAGGATGGCAATGTATACATGAAGGGTCTGGGGTGGCCAAACAGGTTCCCCCTCGTGAGCTCCCCACAGGATACTCAAAACAATAGAGGCCCCGAGCCACAGGACTCCGCATGACGCGTTTCCTGTCCGAACGCGCTTTCGGTGATGCGTTTCCTGTCCGACAGCCAAACCCACAAGGTGTGCGTTATTCGGCGACAGGTTGGCAGCGTCCGAGCGTGCGCGTGTGTTCCGGAGGGTGCGTGCGTACCTGGACCTGCGCTCGTACTCACCCACTCTGAGGACAAAGTCGTTGTACGACTGGTAGTTGATCGCGTCCAGGACGTCGAACATCTCGATGGCGAAGTCGGCCACGGTGCACAAATGCGAGGAGATGGACTTCTTCGCCTTGCGGTTCGAAAAAACGAAAACACGAGAAAGAAAGAAAGAAAGAAAGAGGAGCTGTCGTGGAATTTTTTAACCACCTCTGCAAATGTTTCAAGTATGGATACTACACCACATAGTACGTTCTATACTAGTCTCGGTCTTGGCGAAGTCCAGTCAGCGCTCTTACAGTTGGTTTGCATAAAGTTTGCATAAGAAGGCTATTTTGTCTGTCAGCTATGCAGGATTTAAAGCAACTTTATTAGTGTTGGATATGCTGACGCCACACGCAAAGCTAATCCCCCTCGCTACACTCATAGAGGATTTGAAGAGCAAAATGTGACAGCAAACACAAATCAATACATAGAAACCCTATCTGGTGGGAAGCGTGGACGGTGCGTGGAGGCCATACTTGATCCCAAATCAATTCCGAGTGTGTGCAGACACACACGCGCGGCGTGTGTGAGCGCGCGCCCGCGTGGCCTTCGTTGACCTACCTTGGACCCCGCGGTAGGAACCAGGCCCACGGCAGCCATGTAGGTGCTGCCGATGGTCTTAATCTTCTCGATGTCCTTGTAGCATTCCTTGTCCATCAGCTGGAGAGGGCCGGAGGAAAGCAGAGCGTCAGAACAAGAAGAGAGGGGAGCAACAGAACGGCATAGAGGTGGACGGAAAAGAGAGAGAGAGAGAGAGAGAGAGAGGGGGGGGGTCGCCATAGAGGGCCATTCATTGAGTCGAATCCCTGGATTGCCATTGTATTCCTTCTGAGCGCGGAAGGTTCCGGTGCAACTCGACCCATCGGCTAGACGCACCGTGCTTTACCGAGGTGGAAAGTGAGTTGGCTCGATGGCCCAGGTTCTAACACAGTTCCCGGGGGACCAGGGGCCTGACCGAAGTGGTGGGGGAGGGGGGAGAGCCCCGAGGAAACGCTCACCTCGTCAAAGTCGGCGATGATCTCGTTGAGAAGCCTCAGGCACTCCACGCCCATGTTGTTGCCGTCCAGCTCGATGTAGAAGTCGTTGAAGTTGGCGATGGAGGCAAACAGCACCCCTACCTGAGCATAGGACTGGTAGTACAGGTCCTGGGACAGGGAGACAATACTAGTGTGTTATAACTAGTACAGGTCCTGGGATAGGGAGACAATACTAGTGTGTTATAACTAGTACAGGTCCTGGGAGACAATACTAGTGTGTTATAACTAGTACAGGTCCTGGGAGACAATACTAGTGTGTTATAACTAGTACAGGTCCTAGGAGACAATACTAGTGTGTTATAACTAGTACAGGTCCTGGGACAGGGAGACAATACGAGTCAGTTGTAACTAGTACAGGTCCTGGGACAGGGAGACAATACGAGTCAGTTGTAACTAGTACAGGTCCTGGGACAGGGAGACAATACGAGTCAGTTGTAACTAGTACAGGTCCTGGGACAGGGAGACAATACGAGTCAGTTGTAACTAGTACAGGTCCTGGGACAGGGAGACAATACGAGTCAGTTGTAACTAGTACAGGTCCTGGGACAGGGAGACAATACGAGTCAGTTGTAACTAGTACAGGTCCTGGGACAGGGAGACAATACGAGTCAGTTGTAACTAGTACAGGTCCTGGGACAGGGAGACAATACGAGTCAGTTGTAACTAGTACAGGTCCTGGGACAGGGAGACAATACGAGTCAGTTGTAACTAGTACAGGTCCTGGGACAGGGAGACAATACGAGTCAGTTGTAACTAGTACAGGTCCTGGGACAGGGAGACAATACGAGTCAGTTGTAACTAGTACAGGTCCTGGGATAGGGAGACAATACTAGTGTGTTATAACTAGTACAGGTCCTGGGATAGGGAGACAATACGAGTCAGTTGTAACTAGTACAGGTCCTGGGACAGGGAGACAATACGAGTCAGTTGTAACTAGTACAGGTCCTGGGACAGGGAGACAATACGAGTCAGTTGTAACTAGTACAGGTCCTGGGACAGGGAGACAATACGAGTCAGTTGTAACTAGTACAGGTCCTGGGACAGGGAGACAATACGAGTCAGTTGTAACTAGTACAGGTCCTGGGATAGGGAGACAATACTAGTGTGTTATAACTAGTACAGGTCCTGGGATAGGGAGACAATACTAGTGTGTTATAACTAGTACAGGTCCTGGGATAGGGAGACAATACTAGTGTGTTATAACTAGTACAGGTCCTGGGATAGGGAGACAATACTAGTGTGTTGTAACTAGTACAGGTCCTGGGACAGGGAGACAATACTAGTGTGTTATAACTAGTACAGGTCCTGGGATAGGGAGACAATACTAGTGTGTTATAACTAGTACAGGTCCTGGGATAGGGAGACAATACTAGTCAGTTGTAACTAGTACAGATCCTGGGATAGGGAGACAATACTAGTGTGTTATAACTAGTACAGGTCCTGGGATAGGGAGACAATACTAGTGTGTTATAACTAGTACAGGTCCTAGGAGACAATGCTAGTGTGTTATAACTAGTACAGGTCCTAGGAGACAATGCTAGTGTGTTATAACTAGTACAGGTCCTGGGATAGGGAGACAATACGAGTCAGTTGTAACTAGTAAAGGTCCTGGGATAGGGAGACAATACGAGTCAGTTGTAACTAGTACAGGTCCTGGGATAGGGAGACAATACTAGTCAGTTGTAACTAGTACAGGTCCTAGGAGACAATACTAGTGTGTTATAACTAGTACAGGTCCTAGGAGACAATACTAGTGTGTTATAACTAGTACAGGTCCTAGGAGACAATACTAGTCAGTTGTAACTAGTACAGGTCCTAGGAGACAATACTAGTCAGTTGGAACTAGTACAGGTCCTAGGAGACAATACTAGTCAGTTGTAACTAGTACAGGTCCTAGGAGACAATACTAGTCAGTTGTAACTAGTACAGGTCCTAGGAGACAATACTAGTCAGTTGTAACTAGTACAGGTCCTAGGAGACAATACTAGTGTATATTAATACAGGTCCTATAGGAAAGGAGATAATATTAGTGCTTATAACTAGGACAGGTTCTGGGTTAGGAGACTAGGCTAGTCAGCTCTCACTACTGGAAGAGAGCCCAACGCATTGTCGAGTTCCAATAGTGCCAGACAAAGAGGAGGATCACATCTTTTCTGTCTAC
>CM042859.1:5834593-5837093 GCA_023658055.1 Thaleichthys pacificus | reverse complement strand
GCATGGCCACCTATGCGTAGGCCCGAACACAAAATCAATATCAAAGCAGCGCTGCTGAAAATAACATCTACAATGTCACAATAAATGATTGCGATACAAAGCCACCTATTATGACACAATGGCTTCATTATGGATACAATCCAAACAATGATTTTAGAATGCAAGGCTCCGCATCACACATAAAAAGACCGGTGACACAAGGTGGCGTAGCGTCGCTTCATTACAAGGATATGACGTCATAACGCCAGCTAATGTGTGCTCACGATGTACACATTAGCTGGTGTTGTGCATCATGTGCGATGATGTCATAATGCTAGGCCTTGCAGGTTAGCCATTGTTTTGTAATGACGTAACATTACACTGCAGGGCTGTTCTTCGCAGTGCCATTGCGTTATGTCACGAGCACAATGCTGCCTCATCACAGCAATGATGTCATAATGACAGAGTATAATCATCACAAAGCTATGATGTCGTTATATTCAACCCAGCATCTTCTTGTGAGGCCTTGATGCTGGATGCTAAATTCCGACCAATGACAGAGCATTGAGTCACTGGGGTTTGAATCTGGCTTTGACATGCAAGCCCCGTGCGCTCAGAAACATGCACACGTAATGACTGAGCAAAACATCACGGGCCGAGTTGGAAAATGATATCTGTGGCAATGATTTGAGAAAAGTCGACCAAAAGCTGCAGTTGAAGCACTTTCTATATCTGTACAGGAATACTCGGTTGAGGGATTCAGATTATTGTGTGTGAGTGTGTGTGTGTGTGAGAGAGAGCCTGAGTGTGTGTGTGTGTGTGGGGGACTGAGTGTGAGATTTGCAGGCCAAGCAGGATTTCACTCAATAAAAATCCATTAAATGGTTTCAGCGCTCAGCCAACAAAATATGATGACACACAGCCACGACAAAACACATACACAGGAAAGACACCGGTTTACATGTCAACCCTGCCACAGAAATATATTCACACACACACACACACACACACACACACACACACACACACACACACAGCCGAGGCTAATTATCCTTTATTGAACCCAATCATAACCAAACCTCCCAATCTCACTTTTCCTTCTCCTTCTCATTCACCCTCACACACACACACACACACACAGACAGACAGACAACACACACCTTGTCGTCGTCGTCGCAGGTCAGGGCGTTGGAGAAGGGGATCTCAGCCTTGAACATCTTCCTGCAGTGCATCAGCTGCACCAGGAGGTAGCAAACCGTCTTGAACTTCATCCTCTTGGCCGGCTTGATGTCGGACAGGATGAGGCCGGGGAAGATCTGACAACACAGAGAGGCGTCAAAACACAGTCACGGGCTCGAATGGGCCGGGGGCGTGGCACCCGGGGGCGTGTCACCCGGGGGCGTGGCCGGGGGCGTGTCACGGCGGGTGTTGCGGCCGCGCGGGGCCCCGCACCTTGCGGCGGTGGGAGGGGACTATGAAGAAGGTCTCGATGCTGTGCTTCTGGAGGAAGGCGTGTCTTTCGTGGCCGAAGCCGGGCTCCACCTCGTAGTCGCCGTTCAGGCACTCCAGCGTGGTCCGGGTGATGTGCACCTTCCTGTGGGGAGAGGGGACGGGGGGGGGGGAGGGGGGGGGGGGGGGAGGGAGGGGAGGGGGAGAGAGAAAGAGAGATGAAGCCAAAAGGAGAGTGGGACATGCGTGCAATGGAACGAGATCCAGCCTCCCATCCTCCCCTCTCTTCTCTCGTTCCGTCTCTCTCTCTGCATCCAGCTGCTCATCTCTCTCTCTCTCTCTCTTCTCTCTCTAACTCTCTCTGACTGGAAGACATTCTCCCAGCTTAACACAACGCCCTTCCCCTTCAACAATGCGTTGAGAAGAGTATAGCTGAGTATAGAAGGGTATAACCGTATACAGTTCCACTAACCTATCAGGATGCACCCTGCGTCAATAGTTCTATCATTCGAAATAACCGCTGAATATACATTTCTGGGATATTGTACACGATTTGCGGGCGTCTTGAAACACGAGAGACTCCCAGAACATACAGGAGACTTGGAATGTCTGGTAGCCAATGGCACGGGTTGCCTTCGAGGGGGGGAAGGGGGGGGGGGGTGTCAGGAAGTCTCACCCGGGTAGTCCCCCTGCCTCCATGACGTTGGCGAGGGTCACGTCATTGGACCAGACGTCATACTGCCACTTCCTGAGGCCCAGGACGCCGCAAAGCACGCGTCCCGTGTGCAAACCCACACGCATGTTCAGATCCACTTCGGTAGCCTCCACCACGGACCTGCGTGGGGGGGGGGGGCACACAGACACGCAACACGCCATCGTACAACGGAGAACACACAAACAAACAACTACCGGTGGGGGGGGGGGGGGGAGCCTCGTCGGAGAAATCGTTTCGGTTCGGGTTTCCGATGCACGGTTTTGATGGAATGAGAACTGCTGTGTTGTATTTTTCCCAAACCCACGACTCTCTGCGGGCGCTCGCGGTGAGTGCGTGTCTGTTTTTAGGAATGTGTGT